>JAWVMQ010000115.1:0-45737 GCA_036321185.1 Trypanosoma lewisi | reverse complement strand
CTGTAGAGTGGAGGAGCACTTCGTATGTCTACAACCTTGCCACGAGACGGGGGCGAAATTAAAGTCGATAAGGTCGACTGGATTTGGGAGAGCACTACAGCCGTTGTTGCAATTAATCGTTCTTCCAATGAAATCCAACAACAGCAATCTCCCTCTGGAAATGGAAAAACATATGGAAAGTCATTACACAATCGTTCAACTTGACAAACAGAAAGGGAAAGGAGCATACGTGCGACAGAATCCAAACCAGCTAGCCAGAATACTTTAATTGCAACAGAAGTATTCGAACGTCCGGCAAATTTCCGTATCATTTCTTTTCCTCGTTCCCTAAACAAATGAACATTTACAATATCCTCCTTCATGCCATCGATTTGTGATGTCATTTCTTCAAAATCGGGTAATATGTTGTTGGAAATATAACTCGAATCCAGGATAGAGTTGTAAATGACATGTGTTATATTATTAAGCCAATTGCCCATATGTCGTGTTTCTTGACATACTTCAGCAAGGACATGGGCAACAAACCAAACAACAAAACGTTCCAATATTTCCTCTTTCTGATTATTGCTATTATTATTTAAATAAAAGTCAAGAATTAATTGGGCTCCTTTTGGAATGCCTTCCTTCTTGTGGCATTCACCATGGATATCTCTACTCGACCTATTAACAGCCTCAGCAATTTGCTTCAAAACTTCCTCAACAGGGTCTCTTGAAGAAACAATAATCCTTTTCGAGGGCAGCCTGAGAGGAGGTCTTGGTTTGCTGCTGCTGCTGCTGCTTCTTGTTCTTCTTTCCACGGCCACATCTGAGTTGACTCCAAATGCAGATTTGAGGGAGATACTCCCTTTACTGTTGTTATCACCAGGACTTACAACACTCTCCTTGGACTGTAGAGAAGGGGACGTGAGCAATTGTTTTATTTCTTCATTACGCTCAGTATCAACATCACTGACGTCTTCTAACCGAGACGGAATTATATCCTCAATCTTTTCATTTCCTGCACTCTCTGTCAAACTTTCAATAACACTTACATAATCATCTACAGCAATCGCAGTCGCCGCTGTTGAGTTATTAATACACGGTTCAGTGCGCTCCTGACGAATCAAGGAAGATCCAGTGCTTGGCGCATGCATGTAAGAGGAGCAAGAGCTGTTACAAACTAACTGTATACTTTGTTGTTGATTTAAAAAATTCTCTTTTACACCGTTCAACTTTAGGTATAATTCCATTAATCCATTTCGGTCACGGATGATCACTCTTCTTTCTGGAAATGACTCTTCAATAATATCTTTGCCCAAATCATACGAAAGAGTTGTCACAATCTGGGAATGAGCCTCTTCAATGCGAATCTTCAGTTCTTTTTTCTTGTATTTGCTATCGCTGTGACGCTTTAGTGTTGAAGTAAAGCTGCGAAACATGTTCACATGCACTTTCCCTTCGCTGTCTGCTTCAAGGGAGGAAGAAGATGCGTGGATCTTCTCCCCTCGTTTAACGTGGATAATATATTTCTTTCCAGGTTTGCATCCTGTTACCATATCGATTGATAGGTTAAACACAACACGAACATCTCGTTTTACCCTACGCTGCATTGACACGTGAACTAAGAACAGAAAGAGAAGAAAAAAAAAGGTGGTTTTGGAAGTGATTCGGTACTAAAGATTTCGTGTAGTAAACAAGACAACGGAAAGAAGAACAGGTAAGGAGAGATCTGGGGGAAATATAAATAAACAAATAAATATAAGTGTATTATAAGAAAAAAGGGTAGTACTTGTTTTCATGTGTGCTTTGTCACCATTTTGGAGTTGTAGCTCTCACCTTTAGGATCTCTTCAGTCTCTTGACGCCTCAGTTCGTTTTTGAGCGATGTGGTATCTTCTGCGGCGCGAAGCACTCCAAGCTGCTCCATCTCTCTTCGTCCCTTCCTGGCGGTACTCCATCGCTGCAGAATGGCATCCTTTACAGCTCCCCCGTCAAGGACCTTTTGGTGCACCTCCGTTGGCCCACCTTCTCCCTCATCACCTTTCTTCACTCCAGTCTTTGGGTCGACATTATCAAACTCCACTTTACTCGGCTTATGCGCAAGCGAGAAGAGAACCCTTGAGAACTCTGTGACAGCGTTGTCGCACCTAGACATCTGCTGGACTGTGGGTACACCATCCAAGGAGGAAAGTTTTGCTACATTCTTATACCCAAGCGATTCAAAACGCTCGATGTCGCTTGTGGCGGGGCAAACAGATGCAACTCGAAGGCAATGCCGTTCACATAGGTCATAGTCTTCTTTTCTGCGCCTTTCAGCGATGGATCTATATTCATTCTCCCAACCCTTTGGTGCTCTGCTTTGATTAGTTATCAATCTTTCAGTCTTCTCTAGGCAAAACTTCGGGCAATCCTCGCATAGTATCACAAATGAAGAGAGTGTAACCTCATTTGTATCATGCTTGTCCTTACGTGTGTGAAGAGCCACAAGTAAAAAAACCTTGAGAAGAAAACAAAATAAGAAAAAAAACAAGCAAAAAAAAAAGACGCGCAACAATTTTCGTATAAACTCAATGACTCCTTTTGTTTTTGTTGTTGATGTTCTGCATGCATGTACGTGTGTGCGTTTTCATTGCCTTCACAGAAGCTCGGTATATATATATATATATATATATATATATTGCGCACACTCTCCACTTCACCGACACAACGGATTTTCCCATCCTTCTCTTATTCGTAAACACAGAGCGAATATGGACCAAAAGAACAAAAAATAAACACGTGTATCCCTTAGTCAAAAAGACCGAATCCCATATCATCGTCCTCTTCTTCTTCTGCTGGAGCAGCAGCAGCGGCGGGTGCAGCAGAGCTTGCAGCAGCACCACCAGCTGAGGTCGCGGCAGCAGCGGCGCCAGCACCTGCACCTGCGGCTCCACCAACAAGCTTGGACTTGCCTTCAGCGCACACCGCATCAAAATCTTTACCTTCAAACTCGGCAAAGAGTGCAGACATGCGGTCAGAGTCAACAGGCACACCGGCTGCCTTCAAGACGGCCTCGACTTCCGCCTTTGAGGGAGTTTTCCCTGAAAGACTGGCAAGAGCGTACGCGGCGAGGTACTTCATATGGTCAGATACTTTGTGTGTGTATGTGTGTGTTTTAATGTAGTGAGCCAAAAGGCAAAGAAAAATAAGAAATAAGGCAGGAAAAAGAGAGGAAGAGAAAATCAAAAATGGAATACACACAGAGACAGATAGACAAAGTGCATACATCACTCCATCATTAGGTGCACGAATTGACTATCATCGGCAACATTATCCCCCACCTCCGCTCTCAGGCACAGCAGAAACAAAGAGCCATGATGGCACCTTCTCCCATGCAGTTTATCTCCAGAACATATGGAATGGTTTAACTATTGCAGCCACACAGGACACGCGCTGTACTATCCAGAATAATCATATGCAGTACACAATCCGCATACTCAGAAACACAGAATGAAGCATCCAGGGCGCAACTACAGCTCCAAGCAACTCAGTACAAATTAATCAACCAAGTGAGGATTACGATGCATCGCAAGCCTGACTGCATGTGTCTGTCTACCACTACATACTCAAGGACAAGAGAAGAAAATGAAACCACATGAAGACACGCACACGCACACACGCATTCACAATGGAGGAGATGGAGGGAAACAGATACAACACAGGATACAGGACAGAAGGGCAAACAAAAAAGGGGAATGCCAAATGAGGCTCGTGATTCCCCTGCTCAGGTTGAAAAATGGCAAATCACGTGGAATTCGCAGAAGTAAAAAGAGAATATTTCCCGTCCCGCCGCCCCAACACCTAAATCCAACAAACAAAAAAAAAGAAAAAAGAAATTGTATTTTCATTCAGGCATTGAAAATCAAAAAAAAGAGTATATCCGTAAATACTTTTCTTGGCCTACATGAAAAGGGTATACTTTTTTACTCAGCTGTTCAGTATACATAAATTACACGCATTATTTACATTTCATTCGAAATCCTCCAGCGCATTGTTCATTGGTGTAATTGGGAGAGATAAACAATGAAGATGCCCAGATTTTTATTTTTATTTTGAAGTGTATGGGAAAGAAAAGAAAAAAAAGAAGGCAGCATTCCTGTTTCTGAAGAGGGCACGCACATCAAAAACCAAAAACAAAAAGCGAATACATCTCGGAAAATAAGCGACATAAAACAAATAAATATATATGCATAAATTAAAGACATCAGTTTAGTTTACATGATAATTCCGGGTAGAGGGATCAAATGTTCTCTTCTCCAAAATCATAAACCCCACACCGGGTTTTCCACTCAACAAAGAGTCACAAGGCTCAATAGACCCATGAGTACCAGCAGCAGAGGAGAGACGTGTTCATACATACAGTTGTCACCCTTATTATTATTATTAATGGTGGGCATTTGTAGTTCGGATGTGTTCAACGATCGGGCGTAAAACATGACATTTCTGACAGTTACTTCGCTGCTTGTGTCTCCCTTGTTGTTTTCACTTTCTCCCAAGTATATCTTTGATACGTCGCGTGGAGGAAGTGATTGACCTGCTCGTACTTGTGAGGGCTGTGGTGGCATTGGTCCATAGCCCCCACTGTGAAAGTCTTGCTCGTCGTTTGCATTCGGAGCAGCAGGTGGAACAGGATATTCCAAACGCCCGAGAAGCTCTCCGTCAATGTACGCGGAGCCCGTGCCGTCCTCGAAGACGAGTGCCACTTGGTACGTTTTCCCCTCCTCCCAAGTATTCGGCTGTCCACTCCCTCCGCCCACAGTCACGCCCTTCCATTGCTTGTCCTTGTTGTACGACAGCCCCACGTAGTTCTCAATTGCATTCTCGTTGACCAGCCCAACACCCATCAAACGAGTGACGCTCTGTGGTTTGTTGTGAATGGTCACCGTTGCCACGACAGTGAACCCACGGTCCGTAAAAGGGTAGACTTGATTATCCCCTTGCTCTCCAATGGGCCACACAACTTGTGATCCAGGCAGTGCAAGCTTCAGACCATAATTAACCTTCGTCGCTGAGCCCTGCACTGTGGCACCCACTCCGAGGTACTCATCCTCCCACTTGGTAGTGTTACCCTTGTTAGACAACAAGCCAAAAAGACCATTTATAGGCATAGGCGTGCTGCAGAGATTGTTGACTGTGGCCTCTCTCACATCAGTGAAACTGCAACGCTCTGAAACTTTCTTGTCCACTTCCTTCCAAGTCCTGACCACAGTCTTAATTCGCTCCAACTCTCTTGGGAGATGCGAAAATACAATAACCTCATCTGGACCGTAACCCCTATCGTTCATGGAAAACAACTCATCTTTTGTGTATAATAAAGCAATGAAGGCAACCTTTAACACGTAATCATCAGATATAGGTCCAACAGAATACACACGATTATTATCAGAGAGTAATAGGTGGAATGCGGTGCTGGACGCCTGACCCTCATAACTTCCTTGCTTCGTAAATAGGACCATGTCCTTGTTGTCGATGGTTATAGTCATGACGTCATACTGAACGTCGTAAAGACCAAACTGCAATCCCTCACTCAGGACGGTTGGGCGTGTCTTGGACAAATCAACCCATGTCTCCCCCATGTCGCTGGATTCATACAGTTTGTTCTCTTCATCTCCACGCGAAGTGAACATGAGGAGTTTTCCCTCCCACTCGAAAAGATTGGCATCAACGCAATCAGCATCAATAAAGCCACTTGAAGGTATCTTCCAACTCTTTCCATTATCTGTTGAATAAATAACTGTGCAGAAATGCTTTTTATTATTACCTTCCCCTTGCACAGCGACAAGAGGGAACACAATTGTATTGTCTTTCTTCATCAAAATACCTCTCCCCGTGGCACCACGAGGACGCGTCCATGATTTTGTCTTCAGATATGCATCGACAGTGTTCTTTAATGATGTGGGCGACCCAAACTTGATTGCCTTGCCGCCTCCTTCAGAAGACGCCGCGACATCCCCAGTGTACAACTCAACATCCCACTCGGCCTGATTTTGATTGTTGTTCGGTTTATCGTCACGCTGCAGAAGAAGAAAAACTTTATTCTCCTTCACAACTGCCTTGGGGCCTTTCAATTGAACAGTGTAGTCTGTCTTTTTCCTTCGTTGGATAGCAACCTGTGTCGTCCATTTGTTCCCACTTTCCGCAGTGGTCTGTACCGCCCAGTCCTTTCCTTCAGAGCTGATGTGCCTTGCCCAAACGCCATCGCCAGCATCTTCCACCTTATCGTAATACGCAATGGCGAGGCCCACCGTCAAATCATTCACATTGAGAAGGGATAAGGGATAGAATGCTTTAACATCACCTTTATCAGTGTCATCGAACCCCTGTGCGCCCGTAGAAACTTTGGTCGCTGAGGTGAAGAGTCGGATGTTTTGTGGCACACCCCCCTGAGCGTACACGACCCCAATTTCGCTGCTGCATACCAACAACACCACAAACAGGAATGGTAACACTCCATAAGAAGAGCAAAACATCAGATGATGGGACATGCTGGACCTTTTCGGCGCAATCTTACTTTCTTGTGTGGTTTTCCTTGTATTGGATTCAGTCAAACTGCGACCATTGTAAGTGTGGGGAGAACCAAACACCATGCCAATATAAAAAAAAGAGAAACAAAAAAGCATGTAAACGATCAAGGGCTAGTAACAAAAAAAAAACATCGAAGAGCTTGATAAAGCATACAGAAATGTGATGTTTGGTGAACACTGACGTTGTGGATATTTGCGTGTTTAGTTTTTCTTTTTTTTTTCGCTCTTACTGGGTTTTCCATATGTCCACAGCCCTGGTATTTTTCGGTGGTAAGGACGGCTCTTCGTACAACCCCTTCCGAGGGCCAACGTTCACCTCGGGAAAGTTTTGATGAGTTTCAATTACTTCCTCGCCCTCCTCATTTACCAGTGCTAATTCATCGCCCGATTCCAATACCGTCTGCCGCGCACGTCGGAAAGTGAAATTGTGAATGAGCATCCGCACACTGGTGTGTACCACATCCGGGCTAAGCGTAACATAGGAGCTTGCAAGGGAGTGTCCCATGGACTCTGTGTGTTCAGTAAGCTGTTGGGTCACAGACGTTGTGAGAAGATCTGCTGTTCCGTTGGCTATTTTTGTCGTTACAAAGAAGGCTGCCCGCTCGTTGGTTTGGTAGCACTGCCAGTAGGTGGAGGAAATCAATCCCTCCAAGTCGCGCCGAATGCGCTGCGTGAGCTGCCGCAGGTGAAACCCGTCGGACCCAAATGTGATGGTTAGGGCATGTCGCTTCACGCCCTGGTCACAAATCTGCACAACACACACGTCTGGAAACTTCAAAACATCTGCGCTAGAAGGAGTTTCTGGGGTGGCAGGGAATGCATGTTCAAGAGGCCCCCAGACATTGAGGCAGTGAACACTCTCTGCCCGCACCTGTTCATTGTCCTTTGGAAGATGCAGCTGATTCGTTCTCAGAAAGCTCAGCACACACTCGAATGCCCGCGGGGAAACATCCGGAAAATATTCACTTTTCTTACTGCCGACCCATTGGCAGCGGGCACATCATTGCCGGTGGCCGAGTCTTCCAGACGCATTTCTCCACCCTTCTATACTACCCAGACACACTGCTTGCAAGGATGACAGCCCGATTTCTCATGATTAGTTTTTGTATCCTCATGAAGAGGAACAAAGAAAAGAGGGGAGAAACACAGAACGATCGATAGAATGAAACCGACAAGAGAAAATAAAACGAATAATGACAAATGAAAATAAGAAATAAGGCCAAACGAAACAGTGGCCTGTTAATAGTGAATAAGTAGGTGATGCAACACATAACAGAAGGAGAGAGGGAGAGAGAGAGGCACATTATGAAGCGTTCATATGGCGCAATTCTCTGTGCGCAAGAGCAATAGTGTACTGGGAAAACCATGCGTGTTCCAAAAGCAACCGAGCAGTGGTCCGCTGAGTAGGATCCCACCGAAGCATGACAGAGAGTATGTCGTGAAAGTCGCGGCTGGTGGATGGTGAGCATACCAGTCCGCGCTCCGCCTGCATTGCTGTCTCCATCAGCGACAAAAATTCCCAAAAATTCTCCACGGAGGTTCCAGCAAAAGGATGACCATCGTGTACACACTGATAAAGCGTCACTCCGAGGGCCCATATGTCGCTGCTCGGATTGGAGGCTAATTGCCTGTTTTTCAAAACCTCAACCGCCGTATAAAAGATGGTGCCACTAAAGTAGTCTACTGTCAAATTGACAGGCATCGCACTAGACAAATCGCCAACCTTCAGTTCCCCTGTAATACCTAATAATATATTGGAGGGATTTATATCACCATGCACCATGCCAGCCCTATCATGAAGGTCTACCAGTGCATGCAATGTAAGAAATGCTATGGCCTTTGTATGGGACTCTGACACTAAGTGGCCGCGGCGGCGATGGCGATGGATCACGTCTCGGAGGCTGCAGTCCATCAACTCCACCAGCAACAGCACCAGAGTTGGACGGTCAGTCTCGACGTGAATGTCATAGTGGTGCAGAATAAACTCCGAGTTCAGACGTTGTATCGCCGTCACATTGCGCACCGTGTCAAGCGGGTTCACACACTCCTCCTCTTTGAGTCCAAGCCGTACGTCTTCCTTTTTCCAATAAACACGGTAGAAACGACTGTGTTTCCCGCGGTGCACCAGCACGCGTCTACCCAAATCACTACCGTATAGTGCCAAAACGGTTGGCTCCTTGTCGTTGTCTGTATCTTCCTCATTCATTGCATCCCTTCTATCCATCCAATGGATGAGCAGAATGCCAAGAAGGCGGAGAGAAACACACACACACACATGAAAAAGAAGAGAATAAAGAATAAAAATAATAGTAATAAATGGAGAATGTGGGCAGTTGTAAAGTGTCCATGTCGTTCGCAAAGGCTCACATGTTAGTCAGAGAAAAAGGGCATGAAAAAAAAAACAAGAACGTCCGCAAGAATCATATGTATTTACTTATGTATGTATATATATTCCATCCTTAAATATCATTCTACCACTGCTAGTCTCGCAAACAGATAAAAACCAAACCAACGAAGAAAACAGAGCTCATACAGAATCTCTCTGCAGCACCGTTCCCTGCTCTTCCGACTTTTGCACAAAATTGGCAAGTGCCTTCTCCGCATCCAAAGTCAAATGTACTTCCCCACGTGGTCCTAGAACTGCCTCCAAATCCTCCTTGAGTAACTCCTTCTTGGCAAAGAGTGCATCTGTCAGAGAATGCAGCAGCTCCTTATGTTCTGCTATTAACGTCCTTGTGTAGCCTTGAGCTGTCGCCACCAATCGTGCCGCCTCTTGTTCAGCAATTGCCTGAATCTCCTCGGAGTATTTCTGATGCATCCGTCCTTCGTCCAACCTCTGAGGTTCATATGCGAGAAAACCAACTTGCTGAGACATACCAAAGGCTAAAAATCCCTGTATTGCCGTTTTGGTGGCACGCTGGTAGTCATCTTGAGCCCCTGTCGAAAGCTCCGTGTACCGCGTGGCCTCCGCAAGGCGACCTGCGAGCATGACGCAAATATCTGTGAAGAGCGACACATCTGTGGGCATGTCAAGGATCTCTTTACCCACTTGTTGTGTGAAACCCGCCGCTGGACCTCTTGGAGTAATGGATACCTTAATTACATCTGACTGTCGTGGAAGGAGCCATGCAATCAACGTGTGTCCACTTTCGTGAAGGGCAACTCGTCGGGCCGCCGCCTCTGACATTCGGCTACGATGTTTTTTACCCACCAGAACATCATCAATTGCTGGAAGAAGTGTTTTTTCAGTCACCTCATCATTCCCTTGCACGGCCGCAGCAAGAGCCGCCTCGTTTACTATAGTTGATATGGTTGCTGGTGACACTCCAGGTGTGAGACGGGCGAGTCGCCGTGCTTTTGGGGGAACATCAGATGTAACAATGCGATTGAGATAATGTGTAAAAAGGTCTTCCCTTGCCTGCTGATCCGGCATCGGCACCTCCACCTTGCGGTCAAACCGACCCTCACGCAGGAGAGCCTTGTCAATATTATCTGGAAAATTTGTGGCGGCAAATACAACGACTGCCTCGTTTGATTGAAGGCCGTCCAGCTCTGCAAGTAACTGGTTCACTGTGCGATTCTCCTCAGAACTCAGCCCCAACGCCCCTTGACCGTTACTACGTGAACCAACAGCGTCAATCTCATCAACAAATATCACAGAAGGGGCCTCACGTTTAGCAACATCAAATAATTCACGCACTCGTTTCGGTCCCGATCCGGCGTAGACTTCAATAAAATCTGCCCCACTACACGAAAAGAAAGGAACATCTGCTTCTCCTGCTACAGCTCTCGCTAGTAACGTCTTTCCTGTCCCTGGTTGTCCAGTAAGAAGGCATCCCTTTGGCAGTCTAGCGCCCAATCGGGTGAACCGTTCCGGGTTTTTGAGAAAATTCACGTACTGTTGTACCTCCTCCAGCGCCTCGGGCACCCCGATGACGTCCTTAAATTTTGTATCCTTAACTTCAACGCGAAAATCTTTGTTTCCCAAGGGGTTCATCTGCTTTTGCATCATTTCCATCAGATTATTCATGAATCCTCCTGGCTTTGCGTCCGATGCCGCAGCAGAGGCCAACCTTGCACTTCGCATAAAGAAGAAGTAGAGAAGTGCGAAGGGGAAGGCTGTAAAAATGGCTCCACCGATTGCCTGACCAACTGTGGGCTCCGTATTTTTTATTGGACGTCGCTGCTGTGCATCATAGAAACCCCGATAGAAGGAAGTTGGCTTTGAAGCGTCTTCTTCTCGCGATAATGGGTCCATAGAGAAAAAAATATATGTTTATTTACTTTTTGTACTTCTTCACATGAAAGACATTGGAAAGGGAGTAGCATTAAAACGTATAGCAAGTGCAAAAAAAAAAAAATTATATAATATAAATGGCAAGAGTAACAAATTAGGTAGGGAATGCGGATTATTATTATTATTATATTATTATTATTATATTATTATTATTATTATTATATTATTATTATATTATATTATTATTATTATTATATTATTATTATTATTATTATTATTATTATATTATATTATTATATTATTATTATTATTATTATTATTATTATTATATTATTTTGTGTTCTGTCAACGACACGAAAAAAAAAGAGTTCTGGAAGGGCAATAAGAACACTAATCCTTTATGTCATCTGTTTCGCATGTGTGAAAATCAAAGGAGGTACCTTCGATGGATCCATCTCGGTAAGCACTCGCACGGAAACACCACCTGGAAGCCGCACTTTCTGCAGCCTCTCTCGCACAATGTTGAGTGCGGGTATAGCGTGCAGTTCTCGATGGTGTGGTTGGATGGCGCGAAATCCAACCTGCACAATGGCTGTCCGAACCACCAGCACATCAGGAAGGATAAAAACACACGGGTCTGGTACAATGTCTAGTCCCGGGTACGACACGAAAAACCACGCAGAGATAGTGCCGTTTGTGAGGGACACAAAATCTGTTAGGTGCGCCGGAGCGTACGCGCAGAGACGCTCCAAGTGCCGCTGAGCCATGCGCTCCCGCTCGGTCTCCGTGACAGTGTTGTCCAGCACGCCGCCGCTGCTGCTGAAAACGGGGAATGTTGGTAGAACGGCCTTCAGGCGAATTGATGGCAAACCGCCAAGCAGCGCCACTGCATCCCACTGGGGCAGGTCTCTCTGCATGGAGGTAGAGCCCTCCCCCGACGGCAGTCGCAGTGGAAAAAGTCGCAGCAGTGCGGGGGCAACTGTGAGCGTCACTTCATCCTCACGGCGCGACACCGCCGTGATGCAGCCGCCCGCCAGCACGCCACGGACGGTGGTCTCTGGAAGAAAAAGTGTGCATCCTCCCACACGCGAATCGGTGCCAAAGGAGAGAAATAAACACTGCTGCACGGCCATCTCGAAAATGTTCCGCGCGCAGCCATCCGTACCATCATTACCTTCTTTCCTCCCCATTCCGTCCCACTCCAACAAGAGCAAATACAACAACAACCGCCTTATCTCCTTGCCTAAGAAGGGAGCCTGTGCATATGTGCATGCGGTTCAAGACAAGGTTTCCATTCCCCCAACCCCCACCCCACCCCAGGCATATATCAAGCATGAAAGGTAAATACGATTTCACATAAATAAACAGAATGATGCTGGAGGAGGATGATCGTGATGATAGAAGGCACCAAGAATGCCCTCTACCAGCATCTCTGTACACAAACAACAACAGTAGAAGCAGCATAGCAACAGTAGCAGCAGGAGGAACAGCAAATCTCAAGAAGAAATGAAAAGCGCATTACATCAACATGCAAAACTGCTCCAAAGATGTTGAAATGTTTATAACTTCTTTCAGTTTCAAGAAGCATGTATCTAGCAAGTCATTGAATAACATGATGTCCCTCGAAGACGCTTCCCAAGCTCTTCGAATTTGTCGCATGCATGCACAGTACGCCTCGTTAAGAAACTGCATAGTTTCATCAAGGTCATTGCGACAAATAATATGCGATAAGTTTGCTCGCGCCTGAGAAGTAGTATAATTCTCTGGGATCCTCCCTGCCAGGCAACTAACCCCTTTACCTAACTGCATCAACACCACGAGGCGCATAGTCACATTAATCCCTACAGAGGCAGAGAAAAAGTTTGGTGTGTGGATGGCAGAAATCCATTCACCTGAGTGCTTCTCTGCGAGATATACAAGTTGCACGAGAGAAAGCAAACCAGCGCCACGGAAGTCCGTTTCTGGATTGGCACCTTGAAATCCAAGTTCCTTCCAGTGCTCCGAGGACATCGCATTCCCCAGTGGTGGCGATGGTGGCTCTTTGTGCAAACACTCCCAGTGTTTTGTCCAGAGCCTCAGCAGCAGGTGTGTGTGGGTTTCATTTGATGCATCCCACAGGGCACGACGTATAGCTTACGTAACAGCAACAACTCATGACGCTCCTTATCGCCAACGACAGGTCGGATACATGCGGTTAGTACATCGGGTAGTGCATCTAGAGCCATCCCCAGAATGGTGATCACCTGCCGTCTCCATAAGCCGGGAGTGGTCACCACCTCACCCTGCGGAAGCAAGGGAGCTCTTTCTTCGTCGTTCAAGAGAGACTCAGTCATCCCGTTTCTTTCCACGCAATTCATTCGGTGGCGCAGCGGCATGTTCAAGTGACGCTTCGTGGGATTTCACTAATTGAACAAAATGGCAAGAGTACAAGAGAAGGAGAAAAGGGAAAATAAAACAAGAAGACACAGTCGCACAGAGAGACGCAAACACAAACACACAGTTACACATACTGCTCTAAGGGAAGGAGGTGCTTCCATTTTGTCAATTGCGTGCAAGCAGATGCATAGGCGGTGGGATAAAACAATATGCAGAGCTATTCACAAGGCTCAAATCGCCTTCCATCCATTCATTTTACTCTGTTGTTCGTGTTTGTTTGTTTTTCTTAATCACTTTCTTCTTCTTATCCTTTTACGTTTTCATTTTTATTTTCGCTTAGATTTTAAATCATTCGTGATGCCCCGGAATGAAACAATATTTTTGTTTGTTTGTTGATATTGTTCTCTTACCTTGTTCCCAGATTCCCATCCTGAGATGGGTCTAGGCACTCATTCGATTCCCTTTCTCATGTACGCACACAAGGTGAGAAGCAAGCCACAGGCGGAAACAAAGAACAACAAAGAGAAAAAAAAAAACTCTTTTTTCTTTTTTCTTTCTCTCTTTTCTTCTTCATTTTCAGTGTCTGCACGTACAAAACTCAAATTGAGCGAGCCTAAAAGACTCAATGAAAGGATACAAAGGATTGATTTTTAAGGGAGGAAAGAGAAGGGAAGAAAAGATGTCTTGTCTTTTGGTATTATGGATGGAGTTTAATAGTGCATTCAGAGAAGGAGTGGAGGTGGGCGAGAAAAAGAGCAGCAGAACCCTATATCTTTGATGTAAACAAAGTCTTCTCGTAGGAATGTAGCGAGTGAACGCCACCTTCCATTTGGGCTGTGGGGCTACGGCGATTAAACAAAACTTGCCCATCATACATCTTCTCCCGCACCGCATCAAAACTGATCTCACCAATGTCTTGTGCCGACTGCTGTAGTCCCTTGTGGACGTACGCGAGGAGCTTCATCACAGAGCCCTTGTCCACCACTGCCCCAGATACACCTTGAGCCACCTGCACCAGCTCCTTCTCGGACAGATAGCGCTTACCAGACTCTTTCCCTTGCGACATAGCCTCGAGGCTGCCCATGCCACGATATCTCTTAAGACGCTGACCATCCTTAAAAAAATAAGCACCTGGTGTTTCGGAAGTACCGGCAAGCATGGATCCAAGCATAACAGTACTTGCTCCAATAGTAAGGGCTTTGGAAATATCACCGACATTGCGCAAGCCTCCATCTGCCACGCATGGAACCCCACGTGATGCAGCATAACGGCATACCTTGTACACTGCCGTAGCTTGTGGGCGGCCACAAGCAAGAACCTCCTGTGTAATGCAAATACTGCCACTTCCCATACCAATGCGAAGAGCATCAGCACCAGCATCAATCAAGTTCTTTGCCTGGTCTTGTGTCACGACATTACCAGCCACCACCTCCAAATGAGGATACGTCTTCTTTACCCATTTTATAAATGATATCTGGTAAATGGTGTTGCCCTGTGAGCTGTCCAATACGAGAACGTCTATACCAGCACCCGCAAGGGCAGTGACTCGTGATTTATCTTCTTCTCGGGTAGATGTTGCTGCAGCACAAAGTAAATGCCCACCACGGTCAAGACTGCTGTTCGGGAAAACACGTGCACGCACTGCATCGCGACGAGAGCAGAGACACATAACCTCATCATTTTCATTCAAAACGGGCAAGTAACCGTGGCGACTGCGATTCAACACATCCATTGCCTCTTCCAACCGAATGGGGTACCGCTCCACTGTCATGTTTTCGCGTCTTGTCATGAATTGGGAAACTGGCAATGAATCATCCTTCACAAAATCAATATCCTTTGAGCAAACGATACCAAGCAGTTTGCCGTCATGTCTACCGTTCTCTGTCACCAGAATTCCACTGATTCCCTTTTCGGCATTGATAGCCTGAATGACAGATATGGGGGAGTTGGGGCTCACCGATTTGGGTCGCGTGATGAAGCCATTGCGAAACATCTTGACACTCCGCACCATCTGCACCTGCTCCTGAACAGTGCAGTTGTTGTGAATAACGCCGATGCCGCCCATCAACGCCACCGAGCGGGCCATCTCGCTCTCCGTCACAGTGTCCATCGGGGAAGCGACAATGGGAATGTGGAGTCGAATCTTCTTCGTAAATTGGCCTGAAACATGGACATCGGAGGCGTCAAAGTCAATAAATCCAGGAAGGACAATGAAATCATTGTACGTGAGGCCGTCGCTTTCGAACAACTTCTCGGCCGTGACGCCGTCCTGGATTGTCTTCGTGCGAAGGTCAACGTTTGCCATGGACTCACTCTCTACTGCACGTGAAACAGAAAAGTGGGTGTGTGCGGGGTTTGAGCTTGTGTTTGGACTCTACTTCTTGGTAGAGGGAATCAAGGCACGAAAAGAAGAAGAATAAAAAAATAATTAAAAAAATGTGATCACAATTCCAAATACACCTCTCACCACCAAGACTTTCCCCCCTTCCCTACCTCTCTTTGTGTCAGAGAAAATAAACAGACCGAAGTATGTACTCTCCCCACCCGTCTCCTCGTCTATGTTGGTAATCTCGTCCTCTTCAAATACATATAACCTCTCTTGTTTTTTATTTATTTCTTCCCGGTCTTCCACAACAACTTCTTCTTCACTTTTCATTTTCTATGCGACTACGCAGCGTAATAATAAAAACAAAAACACAAAATCCCCAAACAACAGCGGAATATGGTAAAAATGATGTATATTGAGGTATGGCAATGAAGGAATTAGTTCACAAGCGACAGTTTGGTCACAAGCATAACACGGACGCTCTGATCAAACGAGGCGCACACCAACAGTCCCTCCTTCGAGCGGCTCCAGTCAAGCGTGTGTATCGGTTGGTCGCCCACCTTTACCTTGTTGAGCTCCTCAATGCTACCGGCAATACCCTTCGCAACACCCTCATTATCCCGCAGCATGCGCTCCGGCGGGTAGCGGTAGCGGCAAAGCGTCAACTCGCCGCCACCACCGGACATGAACACCTCACGGTTCTGTGGCAGTGCGCGGGAGCACCACACGGTGCCGTTTGACACCCGCTCCTCCACGTACGCGTAGCCCAACTTTGGGTGCAGTGTCCGCACATCGTAAACCCGCACGCGGCCCTCCAGTAAAGAGACAATGAGTTTATTCATACTAATATCTGGGCGATCGAACTCCACGTCACACACACCATTGTTCACATTAAATTCATGCAGCATTTTCTGCATGCGCAGGTCAAACAATTTCAAATCCCCATTGTCATAGCCGGCCGCCACGACACGCTCGTCGGGGTCAAAACTATTCCCAAATCGCACGGTCCAGCAGTCACGCGCGTGAGCGGGGTCGACAGGGTTCAGAGCAACGATTGGCTTATTCGGTTGTCGCACATCCCACACTTTCACGCAACCGTCACGTCCACAACTTGCAACTTCCGGCGGCCCGCTGTGCTGCGCCCCGTCGACAGCATTGATAATATTCTCGTGTGCGTGTGGCACGTGAAACACTGGATCAGCATCAAGTCGCTCCACATCCCAGACAGAGAGGCTACCAGCAAAGTCGCCAGCACAGAGCGTGATGTTTGACTGCATGTTGGAGGAGTTGTGGCCAAAGGTGCAGCACTTGATAGGCATCTTTGTTTTGAGGTCACACTGAGAGCGCAGCTCACCCTTGTTAAGCTGCATGAGTGAAATGGCGCCCTGATTGTTTGGGTACTGGCCCACAACGGTAAAGGATGCACTGTGCGGCACCCACTTCACATCGAATGCTGTATAAAGAAGATTCTTCTTTACGTGCTCAATGATCTGCTGCCGCGACAAACGCCGCTGCTCCTCGCGTTTCCTCTCCTTTTCTTCTTCGTCCGTCCGGTACGACATGCAGGCTAGCAACTACACCTATCGGTCAGGAATATTAAAAAAGACGCACAAGAGATTGCGTGGTGGAAATCAGCGCAAGGACAAGAGACGCACAGAGCCAAATAATAGAGCGAGATCAAACATAAAAAAGCACACACATACACACACGAAAAGAAAAAAAAAGTTATATCGATTTCACCCACAAGTTCGTTGCGAACGTCATAATCAATCTTGTCAGACCTGTTTTCACGTGCGTTCAAAAAAAATAGAACTGACGCACATATTCGAGGAAAGTCCAGAGCAGAAAAAAAAAGAAGATATGGGAAGTGTGGCTTTGATTGGCCTCTCACCTTTGCTCCTCCTCACCTCAACATCGTTCTCACATATCACACATTTTTGTTCATAGCCCTCTCTTCCAGTACATTTATTTGCACCCCACCTCCCTCTCGGTGAAGAGTATGCAATCACAATAAACAGAAAGCAACAAAGTCAGAACAAAAAAGAAAAGAAAACAAGCAAGGAGAACGGTATCCACTCATTCACCCCATTGATTGAGTTTGATTCTGATGCAGGTGAGACAGAAATTTTGTGGTGACAGAAAGGTAACAAATAAAAATCTTCTTGGGATCCCTTAATCGCCTTGCCCAGGCTCTCATCCTACACAGATACACACAAAATACTATAAGTGGTAGTAGTGTGGGGGTGAGATCTACAAACAAATATCCACACAACATGATGATGATAATCATTATGATGATGGTAATGAAGAAGAATCAGCCTATACATATGACAGCAATCACATCAAAGAGAAGTTTATACTGTCATTTTGAGGCAATAAAAACAATAGTCGATCAATGGAGTCAAAAAAAAAGAGGTAAACAGAGAGACAATATATAAATACATACTACAATGTAGTCGCTTGCATCAGATAATAAACATTAAAAAAAAAAGAATTTCCCCTTCTTTCTTTTATCTGTAGACAAATGCACACGCCAGTGGGGTCCAATAACATCTTACAAACAGAGAAAAGAAAGGCTTGAAGTATGCAATTAAAGCAAGAAAAAAAAAGGAGAAGAGAAAAGCAAATACAAAACCTAAAAAAAAACTATACCAGCGTATATATATATAGAGAGAGAGAGAGATAGAGGGAGAAAGATTACGTTGAATGATGATCGCCTTCCATCGACATTCTTGATTGCAGCTGCAGTTGCCTTCACATTACTTCTCTTCTGAAAGTGCAGCCATATCACGCAAAGCAGTGGTAATGTTATCTGCAAGCCTAGATGATGACGTCGTCGGGCAGCTGTGTTTTGATGTGATGGTGAAGTAGAACAGGTTCTTGCCGTATATACAATAACACACCCCGTATCCATCATCTTGGACAGGTCCAAAGCCGCCATTGGGTGTTTCATAAAGTGAGTCATCCTTCGGGTGATACTCTGGCGGCAGTTGGCGTGTAAGAACCTGGGACGTGCTTAACTTCCATTTTGGCTGCAACGCCGTCTGCAAGAACTCCGATGTGATCTCCATGCCAGCGCTGGCGCAATAAAGTGCAAAGAGGTGGCGGTCAACGCCGCGGCCAGCGATGGCATCACGTGATGTCAACTGATGGTTTTCACAAGCGACACGTAGAAGTCTCAACTTTTCGGCTGCGGTGATGGAACTTTGCTCCATTGCCCGCACAAAAGCGCAGGACTCTTTACTGACGGTGCGAATAGTTTCCGTACGGCCCTTGCAGTACATGCGCAATGACGCTGCCTCATACGTCTGATCAAAGTGACCCTGATCACGGAAGTATGCGAGCTGCATTGCCATTTGCACCCATGCATCGGGACTACAGTGTTGCTTCTTAGGCAATTCTTTGCCGTAGTCGGAGAAGCGAGAGACGCGGAGGTCGAGGTCCTTCACATCAGCAAGATACCGCTCCTCTATGCTTTTGAGGCCTCGTTTCATTACGGCGTCAGTGGTGAAACGAATACGATTGGGTTCAAACACTCTGAATTTGCCTTCAGCAAGTGCCTTTTCATCCTCGGGTAATTTTATCACATGTCCATCCTCTGTGTACAAGTCACCGCGTTCATCGGAGGCGTGGCCATATTCCACTACATTTGCGAGTGTCAGGGCATCGCCCCATGAGTGTTCCGCATTCACACCACAGTGTCCACCCTCCGTGACAATAAGGTTAAAACTCTTATCAAACCAACGGTTATGGCCATTTCCACATAGGTACATTATACTTTCTTCCTCAATAGATGTTGGTTTCACGTCATCAATGCAGAGTACAAAAATGGCCTCTTCAACCATCCGTAATGGTTTTACATTGTAAGAGTTGTTGACAAAATGCTTATCACGAAGGTCAGACCACTCCGCACGAGGGGCAGTGGTATAGGCAGGAATGAGTGCCTCCACAGGATCTGTCTCGTCGTCAGAATTCAGAATAGATTCCAGTGCCATTTCCAGTTGGTAGGGGGTAAGTTGGTGATTTGTCAGTGGGTGCAACACTTCAAGCTGATAGAAGCGCCCCTTGTAGATGACTACAATGTGCTTTACCCCTTCGTACTGAACCAACACATCCATCTCACGTCCAGGAACACGAGTGGTGTTGAACACATATCGGTATTGATGCATGTCAAGTGGAACCAGTCCACTGAACTGCGGTGGGAAAGTGCGCTTGTCGAGACTTTTCTTTATTTTCACAAGATTATATACCACTGCAGCCGCACGAGATGCCTGGCGCGGGCTTGGAATATACTTGGCAAAGGCCAATCCAAACCAGTTAGAGTTAATGCAAAGACTCTCACGCTGGGCAAGGTAGACATACTTGATCCACCAATCTGTCATATAATTGTCCGCAAATAAACACTTGAGTTCCAAGAAACGCTGCAATCGCGGTCCTTCATCTTGTAGAAACTCCTCCGACAACCTTTTCAGATGCTCCCATTCTTCAGTTCTCCCGTCGTAGAGTGGTGCCATCGACTTCATGAAACGCTCCAGTGTTGCCCTAAGGCTTGGTAGTGGCTGCGACGGTAGACAGCTCTGGTATGCCTCTGTTCTGTTGAGGCTGTTCATAAAAAACGTCTTGAGAATGAATGCCCAGAGCATTGTCTTTCGGCTGGCCTTCTGTCCTTCGTAGATCCAGTCGTTGTACTTCAGCACCTGCCGGAGGGCGAAGCGCTGGACTGCGGTGAAAAGCGCCAGTCCCCCGAAGGCGAGATTGGCGAAGAGCGCCGGCATGCGGTAGCGCGGGGGGATGCGGGCGGAGATCGGGTTGTGCTCGTCGAGGCTCCAGAGGAGGTTTGAGAGGGCGTTCGTGCGGATCCACGATCCCGGCGCCGAGTGCAGCACCCACGCAAAGACGCCGAGCGAGACGGCGGTCACGACCGAGAGCGGGATCGGGTAGAGGGCGAACTGCACCTTGTCGACGCCGTGCCAGAAGGAGCGCCGCATGTTCTTCAGGATGAAGTACGGGTGCGGGACGTATAGCACAAGGCCGCTGCGGCTCAGCGAGAGCTGCGTCTGCTTGCGGCTCGTGTCAACCTCAAAGCCCACGTGCCGAAGAGCCGCCGTTGGCCGCACCGCAAACCTCGCCTCCGCCATCGATCAGAGTCTGTATATATTTATTCCCACGCAAAGAAAAAAAGAAAAGCAAGCCTAAGAGGGAAAAAAAAACAAGAACAAACAAAAAAACGACTCTTCACGTGCAATTGCACAAACAATTCGGTATTTTACAAAAAAAGGAAGGGGAAAGAAAGGGGATGAGGAAGGCGGGAGAAAAGGTAACAGTGTATCCATAACCACAAAGACACACAAAGAAGAAAGTGCAATAATAATAACAATAATAATAATAATAATAATAATAATAATAATAATAATACCAAAAAAAGAATATATATATATATATCATTGAAATACAAAACAATAAATTGTGAACGGAGGGAGATGGGAAAAAGTATTCCTACCCACCAGTGCCGACGTGCTGAGCCCAAAGGATCCTGGCCGGGAAAAATACATCAAAAACACTGAAAGCACACACAAAAAAAAAAAAGAAAAAAATTCAAGAAATGTCCCAAAACAGAAGCGCTGATGATAATCATAATAATAATAATAATAATAATAATAATAATAAAGATTGAAATAGGGGGATGGCAAGAAGCAGTAAAAGAAGAACAGGAATGAAACCAGCAGAGACCAGGAGGTCCCATCCCCACTCTCCAGAAAGAAGAATAAAACAAAAAAACAGGGAGATGCTAAGACGCAAACATATTCTTGTAAATAGCCCGCTGCTTCTGTTCGTACGCCCTTCGTCCCTCCTGGACCTGCTGCAGAAGTACCTTCACGTCAGCGTTCTGTGCATCGATAGCGAACAACTTCTCTGCGTCACGCTTAGCATCATCCCACTCACCCAATGCGGCATTGGCCTTCGCGCGGCGATAAAGTGCCTTGGAATTTTGCGGCTCCGTTCCAAGCACCTTGTTACAGTACACCACACACTCCTTATATTTCCGTTTGTTCAGCAGCACCTGCGAAAGGTTACCCGCCACGAGAACGCGTGCCTTGCTTGCCGCCAGTTTTAACTCTCCATCGTCACCCAAACCGGCGTCAGAGTCCACAAACTCCAACGCGCGACGGTACTTCCGCTCAGCTACGTCGAGGTTGCCGGCGCGGAAAGCGTCATTCCCCTGCTGCCTGCGTCGCTCGCCCTCGTTGATGCGCTCCTGTCCCTCGAACTTCCACGTCTTCACCGTCTCAAGCTCGTGCAGCTCGACGACATACGTCAGCTGGTCTCCAGGGGCGATGTTGAACTCTTCGCACGGCTGCGTGACGAGATTGGCAGCAATGCGGAACGACGACGCCTCGTGTTTGCGCATTGACGAAAGGCAGTGTTCAAGATGCGGCGGCAGTGCCACGTCCCCGACAACGAGCTCCCAGCCGAGACGCTCGCAGAGCAGTTTGCCCTCCTCCTGCGTGCCAGAGTACACGCGCAGGTCAATCTTTATTTTCGATTCGTATCCGGGCTTCTCGTAGTCGACGCCGTCCACGGTCACATTTTTCATGATGGACTTGTCCTTTTCTTCCGAGATGTCCTCCTCACGGGTCCACCCAAACAGCTCCACCTCAAACAACAGGGTGGCGTTTGCTGGAATGGTCGGGGGGCTACCGGCCGCACCGTAGCCATACTCGGGGGAGCACTTCAGCACCGCCTTCTCGCCAATCTGCATCGTCGCGACGCCCTTGTCCCAGCCCTTGATCACCTGCCCGCGGCCCAGAGTGAACTCAAAGTACTCCCCGCGGTCGCGACTGCTGTCAAACTTCGACCCGTCCGCCTCAAGCGTACCAACATAGTGGACTGTCACCTTTGCACCCTTCACGGGTCGCGTGCCGCTGCCGGACACAAGCACCGTCTTGAAAAGACCACCATTTGTCCCCGGAACCTCTGTGGCCTCACCAACGGGGTATACCACATCCCGCATGGGCTGACTGTCCACGCTTGACATGCTGTCGTCTGCTGAACTCATTGAATTGGCCCTTGAAAAAGAAAAAGAAAAAATAAACTGTGCTTGGTTTCTTGTTTATAATAGCGAAATTCTTATCCTTCTAATGAAAGGATAACAAAAAGAAAAAAGAAAAGAAATGGAGGTGAAGAAGAAAGCTCAAGAAAGATCAATTAACACCAATCCAGAGAAATGCTTCCGCATAGTGTACAAACGAAACAATGATAAATAATTCAAAAAAGAATAGAAATCAATTAGAAAGCAAAAAGATGAAGCACATGCAGCATGCACACAAAAGACAAATTGACAAATAAACAAACAAGCAAAGACAGGAATTAAGCATTATAGAATTCAAAACAGCAACAACAACAATCCCCCCCACACACAAAAAAAAAAGGGAGAAAGAATGTGATTTCTGTTCATGTATAGACATTTATTTAACTGCTTGTCCCGGATCTTCTGGCGAGCTCTTTGCCATCCCAAGTGTAGCCCACCCGGAGGCATTTCGTGGCACAGACTTGCGATTACGTTTCAGTCCAAGTGCCTCCTTAAACTCACCTGCCTCTAAAGCCGGTCCTTGTAGCCGATAATAAAAGCGATCCAGGGTGGTCGGGTTATCTGATGTCTCCTGTTTGTCGTGCATTTCACTCACTGTCATGGAAAGTCGCTTACCTAGCACTGCCGCCCCACGCGATGCTTGATCCAAGTTTGTCTCAGGTGGATGTGTCCATCGTTCTACAGACGTTGGATGACTTGCACGGAATGGTGATGGAATGTCAACATCACCACGTGCCGCGTAAAGTTCATGATTGCCCTTGGGCAAGTAGCCAAGCATCAGTTTTATGTCACGCTGGCGCTGCAAAGAGAGTCCCTCATCTTTATCTGCCCATGCGGTACCGTTTTCCAGTTTTTGCATATATCTTAGTCGTTCACGAGGAGTTTTCTTGTTGTTAAGGTCATCGAAGTAAATTTCTTTCTCATCTTCAAGGATACGTTGATCACGCACCCCATTTAGCTGTTCTTGTGTTGGATGTATAACCGTTGTCTTGGGTGATCGGCCTGTTGAGGGAAACAAATAACAGTAGACCTCGTCGTAGTTGGCTCGCACAACACCCGCGGTGTGGTAAGCCTTCAAGTGGAGGGCTTGCTTCTTCACCTCCTCCAAAATAGAGCGAAATACCGGAAACCCCTCCCTCGGTGTGCCGAACTCCGTTAAATTAATACGCACCACATGTCGATGAAGAAGGTGTTTTGCAATACCAATACTTTTGAAGCGGATAGCGTGTGGGTGCGTCCCCCCTCGGAAAGGCACCTCAATGCACTCCTTTGTCGGGGGTGGCTGGACCCCAAGCTTCTGTATCTTGAATCGAATCGTATCCCGCATGTGTTCTCGGTGATCTGCAATGGTGCAAAGGGCTATTACACGTCGATCACTCTTATCTGTGTGGATGGCTCCCACACGGATAAGATCGAGACCAATTTCACGAGCCATACGGCGCGCCTGCGATGCGGGAATATCTACGTCTGTGTCCGCGTCACCTGCTGGAAAATTTACCTCCGCTTGTCCATCAGCAGGCAAGATGCTGCGGATGCGCACAAAAGGCTCCTGAATCATCTCATTAATGGGATGTGCTTGAAAGTAGAGTAGTGTCTCCTTTCGTACTCGGTTTGTCGAATAGCCAATCTCGCTGGTGTCCATTGGGCCTTCTGCCAGCATCTCGTGGGTGTAACCTTCTGCTGCGTAGTCCATTCGATGCTGCAGCCTTTCACGATTGTCAGCGTCATCCCAGAACTCAATACCTCGCAACTCCATTAAACCATCATCTACCGGCGGTTCTTTGCATGCATCATATAGAGACGAAGATGTTGTACAAGACGAACAAGAAAGAATGGGAGGAGATGATAAAGAAGAATCACCATGTGTTGGCAATTGCGTATCCGTAGCTGTAACATTATTTGCGGCATCACCTTCCATTTCAACAGGAAAATGAGGATTGGCCTCCGGTGGTAACATGACATTCTCATCATCTGCTTCTTCTTCTTCCTCTTGCCTCCCCGCTTCTTTTGCATTCGGTTTAAAGTTACGACAGAAATTAACGCCACTACTACTCCTTCCTCCCGCTGCTGAAGGTCCATTCCACGTTGCCATTTGACGACGGTACTCCTCTGCAAAAACATGGTAAGACTTATTACCGCGTCTCCCACCTCCAAATGTTGCATAGATGTTGTCAAACTGCGGGAGTTCCTTCCCACGTTGGTGGTAATCACGCATCATATCGCGCTCCAGTCGGTCCAAGTCACTGCCGAGCACGCTGCTTCCTGGGTTCACAATGGCGGACCTCACTTCTTCCTCCGCCTCCTCCTCCTCTCTAGTTTTTACCAACGTCGTACTTTCCTTATCCCCAATAAAAATAGGAGACCATTCGTTAGCGACACGCATTGCTCTATCTTCCACCTCCCTGCTGTCGCGAAGCGCGCACCGCTGCACCTCATGCTTATCATGATTATTTTCTTCTGACAGCACCTCCGCAATACGAACTTCTCCAGCATCCTTACGGCGCTGCGAGCAGACACCCGTGTCCTCAACGAGTTGCCGCAGATGTGCCTTCAAGCCCTCGGCGGTTAAGGGGACTGTGAGTGGTCGTTTCTTTTTTCCAAAGCCAAGCCGCTTTGTGGTGATGTGAGCTGTGCTAAGATCCTTCCCTTTTGCACGGGAAGCCCCGAGCGATGCCGGCAGCGGCTGTTCAAAGTGCATGCCCCCAAGCGGAGTGCGGTACATACGCCTTTGCCATACCAAACGCATAAATGGTGTTGAGGAAACCAGCCGCATTGTTATTTCTTTCCCTCTATCACCCACCCACATACATACACTTTCTTTTACCATTCATTTCAATTATGTATAGTCGCGAGGGGAGGAGAAGAAGAAAAAATAAAAATGAACAGCCAAAACTTTACAGGCTCTTCTACAAGACTTATGTTATCACAGCGACAATCACAACACCCCAATTAACAACATGAACAAAAAATCTGCCTCGCCATTTCTGTTTTTCTTTTCCTTTCTTGCTTCGTTTTTGTTGTCATTGTCACGCTTTCCTTTTTAATTTCATAGAGTCACTTTGTTTTTCTCCGGTTTTTTACTTCCATTGTCTTTTCGACCTTTTTTTCCATTTTTTTCTTTTTTTGTTTTTTGGTCCGCACATTCTTCACTTTACCACAGTTAACCATAAATAAAGCAACACGTATGAAAATATCATTCATTTTTCCTCCTTGGATTTAGTGCATGAGCAGATATTGCATACTAATATTTAAAAAAATGGAAGAGATATGTGTATTTATTTGGAACGGGATATATATAAATAGATAGATAAATACATGGATAGATATATTCCTCACTATGTGTGCATCCGCACGCAAGTGGACTTCTCACATCATACACAATGGTGTTTGGTCCTCTGCTACGGATGACGTGTAATGCACATAAAGCAAGTCCACGTCGGTATCACTATTATATATATATATATATATATATATTCCTTAATTACACACGATCACACTCCCCTCTACACAGAATTCGAAGAATCAGTCTTTTCCTTTTCCGCCCCAACAAAGAAGTCAGTCTCTGGACCCTTGGGGATTGATGTCTTGAGGTGTGTGTACCAGAAAACACCAACCAGAGTCAAAACAATGCCTTCAAATCTCTTCATTTCCATAACACCATCAAACAGTAAGTATCCAAGCAGGAGAACGACGCAAAGTTTGAAGTGGCCCAATACGTTGTATGTGATGGGAGATGTCTTCCCAATAACAAGAAATATGGAGATGTTCACAAGAAATGCAATAACACCGCTGAACAGAATGGCACGCACAGTTTCATAACCAGGAAAAATCATATGACGCATCTCCGCGAAGCCCGCAATAGGCAATAGCAGCAGTGATGACAGTGGTGCTTGGTAAAAAAGTAGTTGAAATGAGTCACAGTCAAGTTCCTTTTGTTTTGTTCCAACCCATATCTGGTACTGGCAAGTCACAAGGAGGGCAGACAGAGCGGTTACTGTACCTGTAAAGTTTACCTCACTATCTGTAACAGTTGCAATTGTCACACCGACACAAATCAGAAGCAAGGACAATTTGATTTTCATAGAGAAAGTTTTATGGTAGATGAACGTTTCCATCAGCACAAGCAGCGGTGTCGTTAGAACCTTAATAAGTTGGTAAAACCCAACCGAGTTGTACATGAGAGACATGTTGGTTAAAACGACAAAGCCGCAGAAGCTGATGCTCAGTGGGAGGACCTTCATAATACTTACCCGCTTAAACCTGAACATTCCACATAGCAAGCACAGCAGCAGTCCAAGGAACGTCATTGCGAAGTGCACCATTGTGAGAGAGGTGCTCGCTCTGAAATCGTGATCCTGGAATATCGATTTGTTGCAGAAGACTATCCCAACGCTGCTCAGTCCATTAAGGATCAAACAGAAGAAAACAAGCAACTTGTGGGAGATGGGGTGCATTTAGACTCAATTATCGATGCGTAAGGGAAAAAAAGGTTTTAAAAAAATTAAATAAATAGAAAGAAAATGTAGAAGCAAAAAGAAGAGGTGTTACAAGCCCAGATAAGAGCCCAATATAATACAATAATAAAAAAGGAAAGAAGGAAAGAAGGAAAGAAAGAAAGAGAAAAGTCAAAGAACCAAACTCACAATAAAAAAAAAACATCAAGCAACTAACAGGTGATGACAGAGGTTGGGTGTTCCAGGTTACATTTAAACGTAGATGTCCCAAGACAGCATCACAGAGGCACACCGACAGATACTAACCATGATGTAACGAATCCTCATCCTCCCCCTCCACTACAAATCGCCCCCTCTTGCCATTAATCAACCAGAAAAAAAAAATCAAATGTATGAAAGATAGAGAAAGAGATATCTACGGGATAATTATGCCGCAAAAATAAAATAAAGGAATATGTTTAACGCGAGAGAAGGCAAAACATCATTGGATGGTCGGCGACGATCATCTCCCCCACCCCGATCGTCTTCGTTTCCATCCTTTTCTTTTTTTTTTTGCATTTCGCAGCCTCCATCCCTTCATTATCTTTTGTCTTTTCAATCTGACATGTCCTGTCCAACCTCACCCTTTAAGATGCTCCAATTTCTTCCTGTCCAGACCTCTGTTACTCTTTTTCCCCATCGTATGGTTTCTTTATCATTTTTTTTTTTTCCTCCTTTCTCGTTGGCATACACATACACACAAACACAGGCAGCGTGATACTATTCACAGTAACGATTCCCCGCCACCTCCCGTGCTCACCGTTATGTCTTCCCGTTCGTCTTTTTTTTCTTTGCTTTCTTTGACTACTATGATATGTGAAGAAGTAAAACACCATAAACACACATTGTATCGGAAATGATGCGCAGCAGCATTGCGTTGCTCAGGAACCCGTTTAGCAGCGCCTGCCCAGACAGACCCATAAGCGCCTCAATCGACGGGGATGCCGTGAGATCACTGTAGGGAACTGCCCCTGTTGGCGTTGCAGATGTATCTGTGAGAGAAACACGTGTCTCCCGCGGAGATAGCGCCACAAGGGGAGGCACGAGGCGCTGCGCCTGCCGCCGGTTGTTGATGCCCAGTGCCCGATACATCGCCGTGGGGATTGGGCAACAGCTGGACACACGTCGGCCAAACATATGCTTTTATTTGTCCTTCGCTATCTTGATTTATTTCTTTTACTCCACTCCTCTTGCTTGTTTGTTTGCTTTCCTTCTTTCCCTTCGGCCTGCAATCCCCGCGTCCCAACTACAAAAAAAAAGAAAAAGAATATGTATGTATATAGTGAGAAGAGGAATAAGTATCTGTAAACACAAATGTATACATGCGAGGGAATGAGTCAAGAACTGAGGTAAGAGCCGCGGAAGAGACGTGATAGGGGACACTGCTTCATCAAGGAGCTGACAACATATCTCTCTCTTTTACTTTACCACTCACTTTCACTCCCAACTCTGACGAGGCATTTATCTATGCGCATAACGGTTCAGATAAAGACCTGTTTTTTAAAAGAGGGCAAAACCAAAAGAGAGGAGGATAACAAGGGATGTATATCTATATGTGCCCCTCCCATCCCACGAAAAGAGGTTTTCATATTATTACCATTATTATTATTCTTATTTCTATTGTTAACATCATCGTCTACAACTCGTATTTGGGTGGCACATTCCAACATCCCTCTTCACTTGCCTGCATTAGCTCGCGGTGTGGCATGTAGTGCAGTGCACCATCCTCTAATTTCAGCAATGTTTTCATGAAACGGCCAATGCACAGCTGCGTCTCACGGTCGGATGCCGTGCGCGTCCAGAGACTCAACTTCCATTCTCGACGCCGCTCTGCCCGCCGCAGCGCCACACCGCAAATCTCCGTCTCTGGACATGGAAATTGCTCTCCAATCAGTGCAATGCATAGAGTCTCCCATGCTTCATCAACCATCATTGGCTGGGCGTTAGGGCTCTCATTATGATCATTTTTTTTCTCCTTCGGTTGCTGATTATGTTGAAACCGAGCCACCCAGCGGCCCCCACGCCGGTTGGCCTCATGTTCCCACATGGGGGCGATGTTGCGCCGGAGCATGTAATACGTGATATCAGGAGGTAACTCTGAGGGCCGTAACGTGCACGTGGCAATTCCCCAGAAGCCCTCGGCGTTATCAAAGAGGCCGATGCTTCGCACCTGGTCTAGCCACGTTGCACTCGCCCCCTTCGCCTTCGGGGACCCGCACCGCTTAACGGCGCTTCCCCGCACCCCCGCATTAGTCCCCACCCCGCCGCCCGCAGGATCTGGTAGCACGCACCACATCTCCCACACTCCCCAAAGTGGAGTAGTACAACTGGGTGCGTGCACGGCCAATTTGGGCTCATCAGGCCGCGATTTTAGTCGTGTTTGCATGTAGTAGGCAAGATGGACGTCTAGAGACTGAGGGGAAAATAAATACCCTAATCAAACAAACAAAAAAAAACAAACAGAGGGGAAAAAAGAAAACAAAAAGAAAAAAACAATACTAATAATAATAATTATTATTATTATTGTTGGTTTTAAAGGTATAGGGAATGTTCACCATTAAGGATATACGTGAGAATACAGATACGCCCCACAATAAGAACGAAGATCAAAAACAAAAGGAAGGAAAGGATCGACCTTTGACCTTAATGTAATGAACAATGTAGCAAACGATCAGTCTTTGATATGCTTCTTTGTGTCTTCATCTGTTGCTGCCTCTGCTGCCGCCAGACGAACCCGTCGCTTCTCCCCCGCAATGCACTTCATCAAATTAGTCTTGTATGGAAAGAAACAACTCACATGCTTCATGTGAAGTTCATAGTCTTGAACGTGGTCTGCAGTCATACAGTGGTAGAACACCGCATTTGCATTATAGCAGGGATGATTCGGTTTCATTTCCGGATCGAATGGGTGAAAGGGGTGTCTCCCAAGGAGCTCATTGATGTGTTTATTGGCAATCTCTGGAGGCGGAACCTTCTGCAGGTATGCTGTGTCGCCATACATCCAGTTGATGGCCCGGCCAAAGTACGTATCCCCCGACATCAATGACCCAAACTCAGGCCTAAGCAGTGAATTCTTCCCCTCGCCTCTCCTCGAGACAATTTCAAGTCAAGAGAAAATCAAAGGGAAAGAATGGGAGAAAAAAAGAACGGGAAAAGAGAAAAAAAAGCTCACATGAAAAAAAAAAAAAAAAACATTTTTGATCAAACGCAGAAAAAGAAGAACACACATATATACAAAAGTCATAGAAAATAAACCAAAAGAAAAAAAACGCACATAAACCACTTAAGACATACTGGGTACTTCTTCCACTCCGTTTCTTTCTGAGCTCCATCGCTACAGGAGTCTGTGCAGCCAATTTTCTTTTTTTAGCTAATCAATAATAGTTGAAATGTGGAAATGTGAAAGGAAGTCATTCCTTGAAAACAACTATACATGAATCTAGCATAACCAGAAACCAGCACTCATATCATTGCTCATAGTACATCACGATACGTCTCCCTCACGTCTGTTGATGAATTTCTTGAACTGTCGCTTGTGGGGAAAAGTTGAATCCCAGTTTCCCCATTTGCAGAAACCATTGTGTCTGCAGCGACGATACCTATCATGCGCAGCAACTGCCCGAGGTAACGCAACAGTATGAGCACCTGATGCTCCGCCCGTGAAGACGTTTGACGCGAGAAATGAAGTATGGTGAAAATAGTAACACAAACAACACAAGCCACAAGTTCTGAAATATTATCTGCCGACTCCCAAAAATTGCCTCTCATCACGACAAGTCTAAGGACAACCTCACTCACAAAAATAAATGTTAAGATGCCCTCCAAGACATGGTACCAAAGCGTTGAGACAGAAGCAGTGCTAACGAAACTAATTAGCAGGAGGATAAGAGACATAGCCATCACAAATCGGTTTAATTGGGTTCTAAAAATAATAAAATACATATTTTTTAAGCGTTCCCGCAAAGGCATCTTGGTCGAGGTGCTAACCTGCGGAGCAGACCATGAAACTTCCCTTCGCATCCTACGTACGTATTTATGTATATAAATAGTTGATTAAACTTCCCAAAGGACTGAGAGTCCCAGAAATTTTTCTACGGAGCAAAGAAAAAAAGAAAAGAAGGAGGAGAAAAGAAGCCAAGAAGCAAACATATCAGCACGCTTGTCCATCTCCACACAACAGAAAAGCGATGAATCCGAGGTATACCAATGGTACGAAGCGAAATTGATCCATAAGCCCTCTTCCACACACACACACACAAACACCATGATGTCAGAACAGTTTTTTTCCCTCTCTTTGTTGTTATTGTTGTTCAAACAATGCAAATTCAGAAGATTCATTCATTCAGTCATTATTATATTGCCATTATCATTATTCAAAAGTATTCACTGCACCCCAAACATCAAACATAATCTGCCCTTTTCTTTCCAAATATAAGACGCGTTGCTCCCGCATACTTTCATCATCGTCATTAAAGGCCAAAATGTGATTCATCAATCGTTGTCGTAATGATTTCAAAACCCCAATTGGCCCACAGGCAAATAACCGGGCATTTTGCTCAAGAAGCGCATATCGAAGCTTTTCTGCATGGGAATCTAACACATCTGTAACGTATTTGGGATATCCTTGTTCATTTGAACGAGAAATTGAAATATCATAACGAGAAATAGCATTCTTTTCAAGCGCTTCTCGCAGTTCTCTGTTGTACACTAGTTCGGAAAAATCTCTTGCACCGTACACCACCCAGCAATTCGAGTCTGGAATTCTTGTTCTCATAGCAGACTGACGATACATGACAAGCTCATTAACCACACTCATTAAAGGTGAAATGCCTGTTCCGGCCCCAACCAAAATCAATAATGGAAGTGTCGTCGACACACCTGTCTGTGTTGAGAAAGGCAACAATGCCTCCTTTAATCCTTTTGTAAAAAGTGTAGTTCCAAACAATTTGGTTCCAACATACATGGGAAGGTGAGTACGTGGTAGTGAGCGAAAATTGCACAATGGATTTGAAATATGACCTTTAAAAACATATCCCTTTCCCCCAGTACAGTTGATACTGTTCTTACTACATCGATTTGAGGCAGCAATGCGCAAACACCTTGCAAGAACATGCGCCACGTCACCCTTGTTGTTCTCCATGTCGTCAGATATCACCCTACTTACATCCACCCTTCGAAGGCATATTTGTACAGAAGACAATCGCTTTGAAAGTGAAGAATCATCCACTGTATAATTAGACACAGAAAACCGCCTCGGTCGTAGTGGCCCAGTTATCTCTAAGAGACGTTCAATAGGAATATCTACAAAAGGAAACACATTAAGCATGTCAATGAGACGTGGATAGCAAAGACTCAATTCTCCATTTATGATTTTCTTATAGATAAACGGCACCACGTCCTTAGAGGCACACGCCTCTAATAATTCTATAGAACCCACTCCCTCTTTCTGTGCATTGGCAACAGCCGGACGTGTTTTACTTGATGTTGCAAGACGCAGCAAAGTCTGGAAAAAGGCAGGTCTCAGAAGATAACTACAACTACTAATATCGACAAAGTATGCAAGAAGGGTTCGAATTTGAATTGGACGATGCAATGGTAGCCACGGGGGGAAATGAGTTGGTGGGACAAAGGGAGATCGGTGAAGCTCGCACCATCGATTTGGTTCAAGTTGAAGACGATCACACAGCTTCTCGACTTCACCATAATGACCCGAACCGTTTAGGTCATAATCGTTAGGAATAAATATTTCAACAACATCACCGGATGAGGGTATCACAGGAATTCCAGGTTCATCACTCCCAATTTTGTCACCCAACGTTACATCAACAATTTGGATACCCTGTTCCTCCCCTTTCTTTCTATCATTGCTGTTGGTTAACTGAGAGCTACTACTTAATATCATATTAACGTCAATAATGGGTGAAAAACTCCCCAACAATTTTCTCACGGCCACCAGTGGTGTTACAATTTTCTCCTCACTTGTCGGACCCTCCACGTACTTGATCACCACAGACCCTACAAAATTATGTACCTCGTCATTGTCTTCCTCAGAAGATGAAGAAGACTCCATCCCATCATGATCATCTTCTAGTTCTCTTCCTTTCAATTTCTGATCCTGAACATATTCCTCATACTTTACTAGGTCGTCGAAGTAAACATCCCAGACACACCTTGAACATCCGTTTCCACAACAATCGCTCGGACCAGGTTCACGTGGTCGTTTTGGTGCTCGCCCACTCATGATGCTTTTTGTTGTTGTTGTTGTTGTTGTTGTGCCTTTTTTTTCTTTTATAATTTACTACTACAGATCCTGAACCAAGCAAGAAAAAGGAAGAAAGAAAAAAAAGAGGACATAAAACCAGATTCATACAACCCAATTCAAATATTCTCATATATATATATATATATTAGGTAGGTAGATAGATAGATATTCATTCTCGTCCTCTTTTGTGTTTTTGTTGTTCTTGGTTATCTTGATTGTCTTTGCTTCTTTTTTCCACATATTACTGTAATAAGAAGAATCTTTGATTCCACGAAAGGGTTTTTTTTCTTAGTTTCCATGTGTTCCTCTTTTTTTTAAGCACTGGATACCTAGCCATCTCTCCCTCTACGGCTCACGAGAATGTGTCATGATGATGCGCCACATTTCGTCTCGAAGGGATTCCACGGTAAAGTCCTCACTATGCCGCCACACATATGGCTCATTGGGTGGGGCCTCCTCTTTGGGATTTCTAAATTTGGCAAAATACGGGTGTTCTATTACCTCTTTCGCTGAAAGTCTTTTCGCGGGGTGAAACACCAGTAGTTTTGAAAGCAAATCTGCTGCTTCAGGTGTTGCCATAGGAAAAAGCTCGGTAAATGGCCTAGCCTTTTGATAAGGCTGTGCACAAAGAAAGGCTCTAGCCTCATCACTAAGAAAGCTCATATCTTCAATTGTTGGGGTCCCAAGTAAATGCAAAATCATAATGAGCTGACGAATATAATCATGACCCGGTAGCAATGTTTTTCCTACCATCAATTCGGCAAAAATGAGTCCCAGACTCCAAACATCCACTGCATTCGTATACTGGTGTGATCCCATTCCTAATACTTCAGGAGGACGATACCATCGCGTTACAACATATTCTGTGAGAGCAGCTGAAGCAGTCCATTGATTATCGCGAGCAAGCCCAAAGTCACAAATGACCAAGGCACAATCAGCATTCACCAACAAATTGCTCGGCTTCAAGTCCCGATGCATCACCTTTGCAGCATGTAAATAACAAATTCCTCGGAAGGCCTGAATCATAAAATATTGATAATGTTCATTCGTTAGCTTCTGTCTGCTACGAATAATACGCTGTAAATCCGTGTCGTACAAGTCCATTACCATGTAAATCTCGTCAAAATCGTCCTTGTTCTCTGGACGAATAAAATTACGAAGACGTATCAAGTTTGTGTGATGAAGGGTCGTTAAAATATCCATCTCTCTTAATATACGTTTACCTTCTTTTATATTGGAAAAGACTCGAGATACCTTTTTGATAGCCACACGATCGCCATTATTCTCATCTATCGCAGAACACACACAACCATATGCCCCAGATCCAATCAGCTTAATAAGATTGTAAGATTTGACTACCTCGAACTTCTGACCCTGAACAACGCATGATCTCCGTCCCTCCGTGGATGTATCCATTTCTCACTATTGCCAATACAAAAGGTATGCCTCCCTGTACTAACCCTCACTGTCCATTAAAGGATGTTTTCGGAACAGATCTTTTTTGTTGTTATTATTGTTTCAAAATAATAATAATAATAATAATAATAATAAACAGGGTCATAAAAAGAGAGAAAAAAAAAACATTAAAAACAAAAGAAGAATCAATGAATTCGTTTCATTCTGAAGTTTAACCAAATAGAACCTTGAGTAGCCAGATAGGAAGATATTTACACAACAGAAACAATAATTAAAATAAAACAAAAGGCAAACATAGTTATGACCGTGTCAAGGGACATGTCAAAACCATAGTTCTTGATGATTTAAAGAACTTTGCAGACACGTCATCTGCATTTATTTTCTTGGGCAATCTCACCATTGTTTCATCAATCTCTATAGAATCTGAAGATACCGTTAGGTCCACATCTCCCATAGACATCACATGCGAAGGAGGGCGTAACCTCACCACTATCTTTTCCTCAGCACAATCAACAGATTGAATCTCCCACTGCCGCGGCAAAGCTTTCTCTACATTTAAAGAAGTTAATTTCGATTTCTCCCTTGTAGAGGATGTTTCCTTTGGTTCAGAGATAGATGTTGTTTCATTACTAACTTGACGCGTATCGACCACCTGGCACCTCTTTCGAAGACCTTCAGGAATGTGGAGGAGAGGATCGGGTGGGGGACGATTGCATTCACTACTTCCTTCTTCGCCGTAGAGTCCAGCACCAATAAGAAATCCTTTTCTAAGCCCTTTAATTTGGGGTACCTCACTAATCAATGGGGCTCGCTTCGTCTCTGCATTCACATGAGAACTGTCTAACTTAAGTTCAGCAGGTAAAGAAATCTTATTATCTTCAGCTTCCTTAGAAGTTACTGATTCTGTCGCTTCCTCCATCGCCTTCGTAATCTTATAAAATATACTTTGAATATCATCTTTACCATTTTGAAAGTATTTTTTCTCGGAAATTAACTTACAAGATCGAAGGTTAAGTCGCATACCACATTCCTGTAGAATCCACTCAACGGCAAGAGATGTGAGCCTGGTAATATAGTGCTCGAATAAACGGTGGCTCCGGACACAACGAGAAATCAATGAGGGATGAATAACGACATCTATAGTAAAATCATATTTTTCCCCTCCATACTTTCTCGCTGGACCCACAGATATTGGGACAATCAAGTTATCTACACCATATTCATCCAGATACTGTTCTCCAACCTCATCCATACTCTTTGTTAAGGCCCTTCCAATCGAAGAGTGTCCACAAACGTTAACCACAACGCAAGTTTCATTGCCTGCCACAAGAGCTTCAAAACAGAATCCGTCCTCCATCCCCGAAATGGGGGTCATTAAACTAAACTTTAGATTGAGACGCCCCAAGAAAAACGTATTTTTTTTAAAGACTCTTCATCCAGATTCAAAAAGAAGGGTGCGGGAAAGAAAAGGAGGAACAACGTGCCGCACAAACATGCAAAAAAGAGAATGTAGGAATTAGAGGACATGTAGAACACGAAATATCAAACAAAATCCGTAATAAGAAAAGGGGAAAATCCAAGAAGAAACAGAAAGACAGAAAGTTTTTCATTCCTTTTTTTCCCATGTGTTTCTATATTTCCATAGAACAAGAAAAAAGGAAGAGAATTTTTTTTTTTTGAGCAGCATCATATCCCGAATATTATGAAAAACTCAAACGTCAACTCCAATCTGAATGCAATACAAAAAGCTTGCAATATTCAGGTTCGCTAAAAAAGAAAAATAATCCAAGCAGTCGACACCATCCTCACCACTCTCAAAGCTTTGTTTGGCTTTCCAAGAGTATTACAACGCAACCATCCCCCACCAGGGATACGAGTTATTAAAACTAAAATTTTTATTAAATAAACCTCATTCGAGAAGAATATGCTTTCCCAGGGAAACCCCGTTCTTTATAGAAACACACCATAAATACAACAAGAGAAAAAAAAAAGTAATATAATAATGTATCGTGATGGCTCCTCGGAGTCTCTTCCATACGTAAAGAGAAAGCAACACAAAGAGAAGGAGAATTAACATTAAATCTATATGATTTTAAAATTATCCAGAGCATACGAAGGGACGATTTTCAGAGTCCCTTCCTTACAAGAAAGCCCCCGCCTCTCCAGTTCGCAAGTCTCACACCTTTGCCAAGTCCGATAGAGTCACCGGTCGACCCAGAGAAATCCCAGCGAACGGGTCACCTTTCGACCTGAAGTAAAACAAAAAAAAAAACGTATCCGTTTAGAGTTGAGCAAATCAAACACGCGTTGGAGTTCCCACGCCAAGGTGAACCAAACGTAAATCAGCAAACGCTGTGATGCCTAACCTCACCGCACGCACCTCCGATTGCACGATGGATTTTGGCCGCGTCTCCAACCCATCCCCTCCAATATTTTGCTTCCGCAGACATTCAACGAATAAAAAGTTTTATTTTTTTTTTCCAAACGCACCCAACCTGCCGCTCCGCGTGTGGAACCACCAAACTATAAGGGTTGTTTTTTTTTTTAACCTATCCTTCCATACGATGATTTCGAACCACATCCCCGAGCAGCATTAAAGGGGCTCAGATTCCGTTGGTCCCATGACCTTCCAAGGAGCGACTGCGCTTCCTCAGCAAACGACCATTCACCTTCTCCGCCCTTAACCTCCGAGGGCGAGAGGGAGTTCGAAACCAATAAACTAGAATCCATTAAACTAGAAAACAACAAACTAGGGCTCCGATCGCCCTCCAGACTCGGTGCGGCAGACTTTGTTTCAGGTGTAGGGCAGGGGTCGTCAAGCTGGAATAGCTCGCACAGTATCTTCGCGAGTTCCCTACTGAAGAATACTGCTGGCTTTTCCAGCGAGGGTATACCGCGCTTGGTTCGAATTGCTTCGAGACCAGGGCGCCGCAGAAGGTGAGCCGGGGTTTCCTCGCATACGCGAGACTTGAACCAGGACTGGTGGTTCTTCTTCATCTCATGCAGGTTGTGTTTCTTCCATAGATGGACACGAAGTGTGCCTTCTGTGATGAAAGTCGCGGGGCAGTGGGGGCATTTGAGTGTCTTTGTCACAATGGCAATTGTCTTCTCCTCTTGTCCGTCCTTAATCTCCACTCCAACCCCGTGCGTGGGGTGTTGCCTTTGCACGTGGTAGGTGAGCCCAGTTCGACTTGCGTACGTCTTGTCGCATGCGCCACATCTAAACCCATGGGTGCTCGCATCGGTTTGTGGTGGCGTGGGCGCATCGTCATTGTGTTTCGCCTTTTTATGCGTCTGCAGTGCGTCTTGGCTGAAGAACTGCGGTTCACATTCGTCGCATGGCCATATGCTTTGCTCTGATTGTAGGCGTCTTTTCTTTGGTGGTGCGGAGCGGGGTTCAATTTCAGGCGTCTGTTCATCGGAGTGAGCTCCGCACACGTGCCTGTTTAACCAGGTGTGCAAATACGATTTGTCGCAGAAGGGGCACTCCCTACGTCCAGCGTCCAGCACGGTGTTAGCATCATCCGATTCTGATTCTTTGCGGGGAGGGGATGTGTACCGTCTGCTGCCTACAAACACTGGAGGAAGCAGCGGCTCGGGTTTCCCCGGATGATGTGCTCTTACTTGCCGTAATGCCCACCGCACATGGTATGTACTTTCGCAATGCGGACAGTATAGACGGCTTGTGGCCGGATCGACTTCGAATGTTGTGGTGTTGACTTTGCTGGGGTTTTTCTGGGATCCTTGGTTCGGGTCGATCCGGGTGTATCTTTGCCAGGTGCTGGGGGAAGCAGTGCGGCACATAACTGTTGACACGGTAGGGGCGCTGGTATTTTTGTCTCTCGGCATCTGCAAGGCTGCGGTGGGGATCTCTTCTACTGAGGCAACCGTGGTAAGTAGGCATTTGTGGCTTTCAAAGCGGTGCTTTTCGCGGCAACCCTTCTTGCACGCAGGGCATAGATACTCCTGTTTACGGCGTTTGACGGGAGGCTCTGCCGCAAGGATTGGCACAGGCGCAGGCAAAGTGGGAAGTAGCGGTGCTGCCAGCGCCGTGGCTACAATCCCGGCCTTCGGCAGGGGCGTGAGGGGATGTTCCGCGAGCATGTGTTGTTTGAAGCCCTCCGTGCTTTGCGTGTGGTGCGGGCAGTGGGGGCATCGTATATAATGCCCCTCTGGCGGGGCTGCGAGTGCCGACTTGCGGCGGGCATGGGCTCCGCGGGAGTCATTCCATGTATGCAACTCATATGTCGTCGGGCATTGCATCTATTGGAGCATGTGCGAAAGTATATGGGGCAGAAGAGAGCTTGGTTTGCTCTCGTCGCAAATACCGGATCTACTTGGGGCAGTTGGGTGGTTGCCGGTGCGGGTGGTGGCTCAGCGGGCGGTTCTGGTGGTGGTGGGTCAACGCCTGGAACTTCCACGGACGGGGGAGCCGCGCCCAGTTGTGTACACCATCTGCCCTGTGGGTCGGTGCTGCCTGTCACAACTCCGTGCGGCCATCCGAAGTGTGTGGAAACTCCTGTGCGAAACTGGGCCCGTATGCTGCGACCGTGCCTGCGCATGGTGGTGTTCTTGGGGGAGGGCCGATGGTGACCCAGTAGTTGTTGACACGCTTTTTCCAGGGGTCCAGGGTTGTCTTCAGCGTCCCTTTTCTTTCTTCTCTTTACGGACGTGACGATGTCCGTGACCCATGCCGGGGCAGTTTGAGGAAGTTTTGCCGCCTCTTTCGCTAGCTCATCGGCCTGCCCATTGTTCTCCACTCCCGCGTGGCCAAAAATGAGCTGAAAGGACAGTCTCACTCCCCTGCGTGTTAAGGAAAGGATCCGAGCCCAGATTCTTCGGAGGATGCCATCTGTGACCGTAGTGGGGCCCGTTTTAAGCGCGCTTAACAGCGAGAGGGAGTCGGTGAAGACTGCCACGTGCGTTCGCCGGTTTTTCGTTCTGTGCGGGAAGGAGTCCAGGAGCAGCTGGAGTCCGATCTCCATCGCGACGCATTCCGTGCGGTAGCTGCGGGCTAGGGTCCGACTCCTCGCTGGCGGGTGCCAATAAGAGTGTCTTTCTTGTAAAGTAAGGCTGCGCTACCGGAATGAACATCGGTTGTGACGGAACCGTCCGTCCAGAGAGTATAATGTGCGCCGATAAAGCGGCCCACTCTTTCGACGCATGCTGCGTGTTTCTCGTCGTCAGGCGCATCCGCCGTCAATCCACCGGGAGCGGTCGTATTGAAGCACACGCGCGGGGCAACCCATAGGGCGCCGGAGGGGTGAGGCGCCGAAAAGTCACCCACTGCACTGTATGCCTGCTCGACGTAGCGTAATGCCTCGTGGACAGGGTGGTCGTGCGTGAACATGTCCTCCGCTATTTCTTTGAGGTGCCCTCCTCTTGTGGTGGAGTTTAAGTAGTACTCTACACTGCGCCCATGGACTGCACTCTCAAGCGTATCTAGCCTCGCCTCTTTCAAGGCATCGTCACGGGATGCTCCCCGCGGGACTCCAGCAATCGCACTTGCTGCATGGCAGTGTGGTTTTTCGAGTGCCTGCTTCGCCGTGTCCGAAGCAGCCGGCCACCGTGCCGTGGAGCCATACAGCGGTTTTGATTTTATAAGAGCGAGATGGAACGGTTTCAGGATGTCGCTCTTTGGTCCCCAGAGCGTGGGGGAAATTGCCTTGAGTTTCATAAGGCGGGTTTTTGCCGCCCGCAGCGTGATCCCGGCATGATTGCAAACACCTCTGATTGGGTTGAGCACCACTCCAAGTATCTTGGGGTGGCGGTCCTCCTGCAGTTTGCTTCCCTCGATGAACGAGGAGAGTCGTCCTGTAAGGGGAGAGCCGAAGAGAGTGTACTTCGTCTTTGGCGCGCTCAGCTCCATAAAGTTTTGACCCGACCACGTCGAAACACAATCCAGTGAGGCCTGCAGGGTGGATTGTATTTCGGCCGTGTTTGCTGACGTGGTCAGGATGGTGGGATCATAAGCAAAGAAGGCGTGCTCCAGTGCTGGGATCCTGTTCAGTCGCTCGCTCAGGGAGTTCATCGCGATGGTGAACAGCGGCGGCCCGAGGACTGAACCTCGTGGAACTCCACAGGTGAATTTCACAGGGTTAGAGAGTACATTCTGTACTTTTACCCTGGCAGTGCGTCGAGAGAGGAAGTCAGCCACCCAACGCGCAAGGTACGGATCTGCTCCATAGCGCCTCATCGCCCAAATGATGCATCCGTGATCTACCGATTCAAAAGCCCGCGCATAATCTATGAGGACTGCGCCCACCTTCTGGCCCCGCTCACGATTAATCGTCTTCGGCGGAAGCTGGGCTAGGTGATCCAGTGTGGAGCGATGTGGTCGGAATCCAGCTTGCTGCGGTAGGATTTGATTCTCGACCGTATCACGGACACGTCTCGCTACAATGCGTTCCAGTAACTTGCGAAGGTTTGGCGTCAGAGTAACTGGGCGGAAAGAAGCCGCATCGGCCGCGGGTTTTCCGGGCTTTAGCAACGGGATGATGGTTCCGCTCTTCCATGACACAGGCGCTTGTCCCTTCATAATTGTGGCGTTAAGAAAATGCACAAGCGCAACCCGTGCCTTTACTGGGAGGTTGGCCAGGGATTCCGAGTGGATGTTGTCGGAGCCCGGGGCGGAGCCAAGGTGCAGGCCCCGAAGTGCCGCCGAAAGTCCTCCCATCGTCCTCCTGGCGAAGGGGCGGGGCGGGAGCGGTGGGAGTTCCGGGTGGGGCGCCTGCGGATGACGTGTGGATTTCTTGGCGCGCATCTTCGCGAGTAGGCCAGCATGTGCTTTGCGCGATGGCGGCTGATCCTTAACGACGAGAACAGGGGAAGCGATCGGACGCGGAGCATAAATCGATTGCACCAGGTGCCGGTTGGCCTTTGCTGTCGCGTCAGGGTCCCGGCGTCTCTCCCTCCATCGCGTCACCGCTATTTCTTTTAGGCGCTTCCTCCTGTGAAGAATGAGACGCTGTGCCGTAGTGACGCCTCGGCATTCCTCAATCTGCTCATCCAGCAGGGTTGGTTCCGGTGTCCAAAATGGGGGTATCGTAGCCACAGCGCACGGAACACTGCGCGTGACTGCCCTGCGGAGGGTCGAGCTGAGTTCTAATGCACTACTGTGCGCCGTGGTGCGTTTCCGATGGTGTCTCTTCCTGTGGGCAATGCGGGCGCATCTGGATTCTTTAATCTTTGTGCGTGTTGCTGCTAGCGCACTGCGGGCAAGTTTTGCCTTCGCGCTGACGCATCTGTGATGCTCTGCCCAGTTCGCCTGTTTCCAGGAGCAGGGGCGCTTGGATCCTTTGAAGGTGATGGGGCGGTCTTGGGATTCTCCCACTTGCACCGCAAAGGTGATCCACGCGTGGCCACTGTCGGAGACGAATCGCGCGTTCCAGTCAGTCACCGTGGCTGCATGCGATGGTGTGATGTCGGGCGCGGGTTGCGCCAGCCCCTCATTGGTCTTCCTCCACGTGAGGAGACCGGTGTTGTGGCATATGATGTCGTGCTCAAGACGCCAGTCCACGATGCGCTCACCCCCCGCATCTGCAGGCCTCGAAGGGTCCCACGGCGGGTGATGAGAGCTCACGTCTAAGCACACAACCGTCGGTATTCCGTCTGTGAGGTCATGGCTTGGGAGCGCGAGGGTCTCGGCTGAGACCTTCTTCCCGTTTGGAAAGTGCCCAGCAATAATCCGTAGCTGGGAGGTGCCGGGAAGCTGAAGCGTGAGCGAGACCATCTCCAAACCACCCTCCGCCCTACGCGGACCAGCAATAATGCCGATCCCATCCTGAACAGGAATCGAGACCCGTCCTCCTTCGAACGGCCTATCCGAACCAAAGTGAGAGTAGGAGGAAAGCTTAAATGTCTCGCATTCCGGCGCGGAAAAGTGCGTTTCAACTAGGACAGACCACGGAACACGCTCCTCTTTCAGCCACTTCTCCCACGGGATCCTTTTCGCCTGCGTGAGCCCCCCCACATTCCACTGGGCTCCCCGCAGGATCGGTCCCGGATTCAGTCCCACATCAGCGCACAGTTGGAGAAGCTTCCAAAAGTGAACCCTTAGTGCGAGTGATGGCGCTCCCCGCAGGGACGTGTAGCTGTGGAGCAGTTCTAACCTTCGTTTTGTTTCAGGCCTCCCAAACACAGCGCTGCCCCAGACCCGCCTGCCGACGCCAAGACCATTCTACCGCACCCTGGGCACGGTCACAGGCTCTCGGCTTCCCCTCGGAGAGGGCACTGGTCCTTGGCACCACGTGGAGGTGGCCAGTTTCTTAGGCGACGAGGGAATAGCCTTCCACCCTATCAAAGGCACGCTTCATTACGAGCTTTTTCCTGGTGATTCCGGACAGCCCACCGTGGAACTAAGTCGGGTGCCTCGTTTATTCGGGGGAAGCCGAACGCCTGTAACCCAGTTAGGCAGAGGGGGAGGACAGTTGCGCTATGACTATTCCACCGCAATTCACCAGTTCCGGCTGCGTGTTGCTTGGACAAAGTTTTATCGTTTTCACCCCAGGGGAAAGTGCAAACGTGCCGTCGGCAGTATCACCCGCACGGTGCAAGTGATGAGTGGAGGTTTGATAGTAAACCCTGGCCTGGCATTGCGCGGAATGCAATGTAACTCGGCCGGGTTAACCCAAGCCAACCGCTTGGCTTCCAGCAAGCTGCTCCACGATGGGAGTGCAGCTTTCCGTCTTATCAGTGGGAGAAAAATGGCTGAGCTCGATGTGCGTAGTTTTGCCCACTGTGACTGGACAGGCCGAAGAGGCAACCCCCACAACACCTCAGAGCGCTTCTGCCCACTGTAAGCGCAAACAATCTCGGTCATCACGAAGGAATTCTTAGAGTTGATTGTGAAGCTTGGGAAAGTTTGGCCTGGGGAGCCGCAGCTTCTCCCTAAAGCGTTCCGAGTGTATAGAAGGCATTTAAATTTTAGGTATTTGAACATGTCAATACTCAATAGACCACGCTGTGCGCTACGATATTGACGATGGCAGTGCCGCTTCCTCTTCCAAGGAAAGAATGCATGAAGCAAAAACAAAAAAAGGGAGCATTTCTGAAGATGAGGTGGTAACCCATACTGGGCGTGGTTGGTTATCCATGGTCATTTTCCTTATTAGCTCCCTTGACTCTATAGCTGACTGCGGGATCAGTCGCTTGCGTGACTCTCCCGTTGAGAGCCAATAATGCCTATGTGAAATTCTAAGAAATAAATAGTGAGTGAATAGCTTAATACCCATTACCAACAAGAGTAAATGAACTTTGAGGTGATAAATTCCATTTGCGAAATTCTTTGCTCCTCCAACGGCGAATCTTTCCCAAATTATTGAATGAAGTTCTCAATCAGTAGAACCGTCTTGTCCTTGTGGCCGGACTGAACGCCCCAACAAGTGTATTGTAGGCGTGTTATTCATCGATCGTCAAATGTTACGCCGCAACTTGTTGCTTTCTCAAGAACACCGGGATGCGAATAACGCAGCAATGTTCATGGCCCTGAAAGTTGCACGCCGCCTATCCACACACCCAGCAATAAGCCCGGAGAAACTTGACAAGCTGCGGAAGCACAATCCAGTGCGCCCGCCGTCGCTGAGGTAATTGACTGCACGATTTCCGCACTGGACCTGTATCCCATAAGCGAACAGATCAGTTGAACAAGTTTCCCGTCCTCCCGGCGAGAACAAAAGAAAGGCTGCGCCTCCAGGGGAATAGGGGACTGGAAGAAGGAGGCTTTTTAATTGATGCAAGACGCCGTCTCCACGCAGATGGTCGGTAAATAATACGAAATATGTGATCGAGAGACACTTGCTTCGTATGGGTTGTGTCCCTATTTTCCCCCGGAGGCCACGCGATCCATCGACTTCGCGGACCCGAGGGCTTCTCCTCAAAAACTGAAAAAGGCTCACGCCATACCCTGGCATTCTAAGGATTCTCAGCAATTTCTATAATTTTGGACTCCTTTAAAAGCTCCGCGCCCTGCATTGGAATACGGCGTTTACCCTCCGATTCCGGTTTATCAAGTGGTCACCTTACAAGAACCCATTGGTCATTAAAGTGACGTTGCTTGCCGCCGTTAAATAGGGCCACAGTATTCGTCAAATCCAAATTCGTAACAGTTACCCGTTGTGTGCAAGTGAACTCCGCCTGGGAAGTCAACAGCTGCGCTGCATGTTCTTCGGGTTTCAGTGCCTGCAACCGCAGAATCAGGTGGCACGTGTCGATTACTTGAATGCGCACCTACCGCGCTGCATTGTTAGAGTCTATCCTCGCCACCTTTGGTGCCACGGAATAATCGAGGATGACTGCCCAATCGTGCTTCCACTGGAAGTGTTTGGGTGTTAGTTGGGCAATCTCGGACCAGTCACAGGCGGTTATCCATCTCTGTTTCAACGCCACTTGCTCCTTCCAACCCTTCCTTGACCGCCTCATTTGCGTCCTTTCGTCCTTGGTAAAGGGCCTCGCCTGCTTTTATGTCCGCCTTCGCTGCTCATCTGTTCATCCCAAAAAAACACCATGTCCATTGGGATAGGCCTATGCGGCACAGGCTTCACAATGCTCTCGCGTGTTGTAGGCGAAATAACGCCGCGACCTGCTTCGACATGTAGCATCCAGAAGAGTACTCGTACACTTCAGCGCCCTCTGGCGTGAAAGTCGTCGTCCCGTTTTTGTAACCTTCGCATCCCTCCTCGGAGACGGAACGTGTAGCCGTAGTCGGCTGAGTTGGCCGTCCGCCAAAGAAACCCGTGACGCCTAATGGGAGGTTCCCGCGAATCCTTCCGGGTTGTTCACTAGGAATGAGTGCGGTGAAGTTACCCATAGCAGCGGACACAAGGTCAGCGTACGTATCGGCAAACGCCTGGCCGCCTCTTGGTGTCCAACATCCGCCTGTAAGAGCGGGGTCGCCGCTCGCTTTTCAGCTTGATGTGTGTCGCGCTTCTTCGCGAAGGGGCTTTTCCTTGGATCCAAAGAATGCCTTCTTTCCCCTTTTCACCTACCAACATGTTCT
>JAWVMQ010000113.1:0-43610 GCA_036321185.1 Trypanosoma lewisi | reverse complement strand
TTGCAGTCGCTGGAGGGTCTCTGCGCTGTTGTGAGTTGACGTCTTTTTTTTTCATTGTGTCGTGCCTGTGCTACTTCTCCTTTAGTGCACTGTGTCATATGATGCGAGCCGTTGCTTCGAGCGTGACCATTGTGACGGGCTTTGTTTTTATGTTGCGGCATTTATCTGTCTCGTGTTGTGGTGGATAGTATCTTTTGTGCGGTGTGGCGGCTTGTGGGTGAATGTGGTGGCTTGTGGCGTTACAGTTTTTGTCTTTAGGTATTTGGTTGCTGTCGTATATCGTGAGTCCTTTTTTTTTATGGAGTGGGTTCTTCTGTACGTTTTTTTCTTTTTGGATAGTTTGGCTTTTTTTTTTGTTGAGTGTATGGGAAGATACTCATAGAACAAATTTGTTTGCGTTTTCGATTGCTTCTCCGTCGTCATAGGTGTATTGTGATGTAAGTAATTACGGGGGTATTTAGGATACATGTATTGTTTTCGTCTATTTCGTCTGCGGTTATCCATCGTCGCGCAAAGAGTGAGGCATGTTTTCTCTTGTGGTTTTGAAGTTCTTTATTATAAATTCTTGAATCAGAATTTCCCTGCAAAGGAACAAACCAAAAGGACGGATATTTGTTTATGTATTTTTGCTGGAGCTGGGAGTTTTTGTAACATTCTCTTATTATTTTTGTTCTCTTGGGCTTTGCCTTGTGTTTTGCTTTCTCTCTTTCTTTTGTTTTCTTCTTTGTATGTATGCGTGCATACATATATGGATAACTGTGTCTCCTGTGTCCATCACACGCTGAACAAGTGCAACAAGGAGGCACAGTTTAAGGACAGTACAAAGCGGATGCGTCTGCGACGTGACCGACGCCAAATTCACGAAGTGGATGCGAATATGAGTGATGTATTGCAGCTGTTGACCTCCTCCTCCTATTCAGTGCTGCAACGTGTGCAGAGTCCTGCCCGGCGAGAAACTACTAAAGTGAAGCCTCATGCATCAGTTTCCAAACATGTGTCTATTTCTCAGCAGAATAACAGAAGGAGAAAACAAGTCGTGTTTCCCCCTCCCGGTGTGCTGACAGTCGTTGCGTCAGGGGGGCGCCGGAGGAAATGTAGTCACCATACACGTGTGTGGGCTCTGCGGAGGAAAGGGAAGCAGAGAGACCCTGATGTACCGTTCAATCATCGCAGACGTTTCTCTAAACTTAAGCGGAGGATACATGAAGAGAGAAAAAGTTTATTTGCATTACTCGTGGCTCGCAACGGTGAGAAGAAGGCGGGAGGTGCCCTCTCAGATAACTTTGCTGCAACACGTGTGGGTCCACATCTGAGGCTTGTACGGCAAATGCAGTCTCTTGTAAAAACGATGGTGCAGGTGTATGGAGAAGTTCATCGAGCAATGCGGCAGAAGAATTATGGAAAGGCAGGAAGACATATGAGCCGCATTCGACAAATGAAAAAACGATTAAATTCAATAACATTAAAGTATCAGTGTAATAGTGTGAAGGGAATATGTCCCAGGGAGGCAATTATATGCAACAATGTATGTCCCAATGAGAAATGCACCTTGATGAGTACTGCAGAAGAAAATGATGAAGTTACAAGGGACGTGAAACACAACAATGATGATTGTGATAATGACAATGATGTGGACAGATCTGAGGCTTTACATATGGAGCCTAATTACACTAACTTTTACCCATCACTTGCGCAGATGGGCATTGGATCTCACCCACTTGCCGAGTGGATTGACCAGCGAAGCGGCAGATATCCACGGCATCTTAAGAAGGAAGAAACATCTCGTCTCATGGATAAAAACATTGAGAATGCAGAGGAGGTGGCTTCTATCAGATTGACTGTGCCCACACATGTGAAGTACATTGCACCGTACTGTATGAACATCATAACCGATACACTGGATGATCTTGTCTTTACAATCCTGCAGCAGCAGTATCACTTGCAGAGACGCATGAAAAAGGAGAAACCGCTGCAGTTCAAGGCGAGGCGGTTTTACTCGACGGGGTTTCGGGAGACGTTGAAAGGACTGCGGGCCGCAGCCACACGTATTCCCGTTGTGCTTCTCGCCGCTGATGTGGAGGTAAACTCATCACTGACTGAGGAGGAACACTGTGGTGACACGAAGAAGAAGGAGAATGAAAACGGGGCAAAGGGACAGAACGGGAGTACAATAAAGAAAGCAACGGTGCAGGAGATGGGACTGTGCAGAACTGTAGAGGAGATTCGTTCACTTTGTGAGCTGCGTGGGATTCCGCTCATTACATGCATGAATCGCCGTCGACTGGCGTACGCGTTGTTTGCGAAGGGCTGCACTGTCTCTGCGGTGTTACTTCACTCAGCGGAGGGGGTACACGAGGAAGTGAAGGCGCTGCGGCACTACGCGGAGTATTTACACAAGTCGTTTGCCGCCCTTTCTTCTGCAGATGAAAATCTGTCCATTGTTTCAAACACAATAAATTAGTGACAATCACCGAAGGGGGAAAACAAAAACAAATGAAACTTTTTCTTTGATCACTTTTTTTTTTGTTTTCTGCTTTCTTTGCCGTTTATCTATTTACGCCATCTTTCAGTTTTTCCTTATTTTTGCTTTTTTTTTCTGATCACTCCTTTGCTTCTCTCTATTACTGCGATTAGTTGAGGAGGTGTGTTTGTCATGTCGTTGCAGCCACGCATTATCCGTCTGCGCCGCACACTGTCATGCGCTGAGCGTCTGCTACCCCACGCCGCAGACGAGACAATAGAGTCGTCCCTGTCGAACAGCACACGACGTACCGAGATATTAACATGTCTTCGTCGTTTGGGTTTTCTTGTCTCTGCCGTGGAACGTGAGATGCACGCAGCAGACATGGACACATGCAGAGACGAGACGGTCGTGGAGCTGCTGCACTCCGCGAAGACATTTCTCTCGAGTGTGTTGCACAAGTACGGCCCACGCTGCGGTGTTCCCTCCTCGTGTGTGGGTCTCTTGGGCTCTGTGTATTCACCCAGGCGCCCCTTTCATAGTGCTGAGCCCTTGCTAGTACATGAGGATCCAAACTTCAGCACTGAGTCTGCATGTATATTCACCTGCACGTACCACCGCGACGAGGAGGAGTTCTGCCGGCGGGCCGCGGCGCCGTCTGTGCGGCCGGCGGATGTACCGCCGCCGTTGCAGCCGCTCGCCGAGGACGCCGCACAGACGCAAGTGATGGAAGACATTCGTGCGGCCATAAGGGGAATGAAGGAAGGTGTCATTCGCATGAGCGACATGATGCAGCAGGAGCGTGTGCGCCTCGATGCGAATGCGGAGTTACTGCAGCGGGGCGTTGATGGCACATCGACACAGTCGCGTCGAATAGATGGGTTGGGTTATACGTTTGGTGGCGGACCGTCTCTGCCACGCTGCATGAGTAGTGTACCGGGGGCGAAGATATTTTGGCAGACCATTGTAGTTCCCATGTGGGCGGTTATTAGGCAGGCGGTGTTTATGTGTATTATTTTGGGCGTTACATGTGGTCTGTTGTTATTGATGATGACAGCACCAAAGACGTACGTGTACGTTCGTTAAGTATTCTCACATTTTTTCCCCCTCTGTTTTTTTTTTTTTTCGCTTCCCTAATACAATATTTTTTTTTCTTTTTTCTCTCTCTTTGTATGATTATGTCTGTGGTTTATTCTCTTTTTTTATGAATAATTTCTTTGCTTCTTTTTTTTTTCTCCCATTTGATTCTTCTTCTTTTTCTATATTACTCTACATGTATACATATAGTGAGAATAGTATTTAAGGCATCCATAAGAGCCACATACATAGAAAGAAAGAAGAGAGGTGAAGGAGGGAGGAAAGGCAAGAACGAATAAACAGGGAGGAGAATACAAACAAACATATACGTAATTCTGTAAGAATGTCTTCATTACTATTTAATGTCGGGTTTGTATTCGTAATCTACGCGGGGTTCTCTCTGTATGACTACATGGTTTACCCCCTCATTGGGCTATTCTTTAAGAAACGCCTACCGGGACGCCCACAATGTCTGCTTACACTGTCCATGAAAGACAAGCTTTTTATTTTTTTTTCCAAAATTGTCACCTCGCTGTTTATTTATCACACATATACTTTTGTTATGAATGAGAATAATCATATAGGTGGTGTACATGCTGCTGTTTCTCCCACGTCTTCCTTTTCCTTGTTGTGGATGCCTATACATTTGGTTGCTTTATTTGTATTATATGATTTCTTTTACACCCTTTTTCACTGGGCTCTCCATCTCCCAGTCCTGTATCCCTGGATACATAAACACCACCACAGGCAGATCACTCCTTTCCGCGGCATCAACGACTCTGTCAACGACCACCCTATAGAGTACATCACTGGGGAATATCTGCATTTGTTCGTCTTGTATCTTCTCTCTCTTGTTACTCCGCCAGGGCAGTTACATGTATACACGGTGGTTATATTTATTCTCCTAGGTGGGACTCTTGCGGGATTGAATCACACGCGCTTGGATGTATACATCCCTTATGTTTTCAACGTTCGGGCACATGACCTGCACCACGCGCAGTTCAAATATAACTACGGGCAGTATATTATGTTGTGGGACTATTTATTTGGGACGTACAAAAGTTCTCAAGGAACACTAAAGGTATGAAAAGAGTGAGGGAATCGAGGAATGAAAATATTTTTATTTTTTAATATTCTTACGAACATTGTTGTGCATCTATATATAACTAAAGACGAAGACGATAAAAATTAGGAAAACCGAAAAAAAAAAGCAATGGTGATGGAATCTTCCCTTTTCTTCTTGACGTTGTATTCATATAAATACAGAGAGGAATACATAAAATAAACATGAGAGGAATCTCTGGATAACTCAGAGGGAGAGAGAGAGAGAGGGAGAGAGAGCTGATGGATACATTGGTATTTCACACACTGTAAATAACGGAATTGTTATACACAGCATGTAACACGTCCACTTTCCGAGCACATAAATGATGAGCAAACTTCTCTGCTTTCTTGCGAATGTGGGTTTTCTCCATCTGGTTGTATGTATACATATATGCATGTATGTTAATTTTATGGAACATGAATGGAGAAGTAAAGAGGAAGAAAAGGAGAGCGGTATTTTTTATTTATTTTCTTCCCTATTATTAGTTATTGGGTTATATGGCAATAATGACAATTGACGGTGTATGTGAATCTCTTCTGTGCGGTTTTACATCACTCCCCTTAGTCATGGAATGAAGAGAGGGAGGGGCACAGAAGAGAGCTGATAAGTGTGCATACATACATATTGTTTAGGTGGACTGCATGGGAAGAGAGTGGAGGATAGGATTAAAGCGGATGTATATTGGGCTTTAATTCGGGGGGTTTACTTCACTTTTTCTTTGGTTGCCTTTCGTATTTTATTAAATTTAGTTTTGTGACCCTTCTTATAATGCAAAGCACCCCCAACACCAAAAACGACTTGCATTTTGCATGTTTGCATAGAAACATATCGTTGAATTTGTTCTACCGCTTGTCTCTTTACTTTATGAGATCTGTAGCTGCGGAGTTCTTTTAGTGGGTCATCGGTGTGCCTCATGGGTGGTTACGCATGATGATCTTCAGGCGCTAATTGGCCTGCAGCCCACTCTTTCTTTTTTTTGTTTTTTCGTATGTGTTACGTAAGAATGAACTTTTACAGTGACTGACAGCAACGAATACATACAGAGCTGAAGTTATAGTCAGGCACCTTCTGGGGTCATTTATTTCTCCTCCTTGATTGCCCCTCGTTTATTCCCTCTAACCAGAAATAAAAACAAAAGACGCGGAGGGAGATTATTTGGTAAAACAATAGCAGCCACACAGAGTGTGAGAGCTTGCAACATATTTGGGGCCCACGCACATTCTCGACAGAGATAAGGCAACAAAAGAGGTCACCATGAAAACACATTCACAACCCCCATAATTTTTCATCCCCACTTACAACGTCATACCTCACACTCCATTACTTTTACTTACATGCATCACTCCTCTTCTCTTTTTTTCTTTCTCGCTTCTCCCATTTCTCCCCCACCAAGACATTGTAAGGATGAGATTTATTGGGAAACTAAGGGCCTCAGTCGTTCTCATCGGCGTCCTGCTGCTGGTGCTTTCTGTCGTTGGCCTGTACTCCCCTAATTGGGAAGCGGGTTCGCAGCTGGAAGATATTTTCCCCGGTGACGTCCCCGCCCAGCAGCCCCACAACACAGCTGCCGACGTTGACAGTGACCCGCTGCAGTATGTTCCAAGCGATGTTGTGGAAACGTGGGGCCAGCGGGAGTTTCTGATTGTCGTTGGGGTCCCGTCGGTGGATAATGAGGAGAGGCGGAGGCGCCGCATCCTGCAGCGGTCGACGTGCTGGCTGCTCCCTGGTGTGGCGACGAGGGCAAACAACTTCACCGGTGCGATGCTTGTGCTGTACGTGTTTGGGCGGCACCCGTCACACGGCTACAACTACTCTGCCGCGCTGCAGGAGGAGGCGGCGCAGTGGCACGATGTGGTTGCGCTGCCTGTGAATGAGGGGCGTGTGACGAGAAACAAAAAGATTGGTGAGGGTGACAGCTGGGGAGACGAAGCTGAGGTTGGAATGGGCCGCAAGACATATTTCTTGTTCTATTTTGTGCTCCGCCTCTTTCCGTCTGTCCCGTTCTTCGCGAGGGGCGACGACGACATCTTTGTACGCGTGCCGCAGTTCCTTGCCGACCTGCGCACACTCCCGCGCTATGGGACGTACTGGGGAATTACACGTACTGCGTATATCTCAGGATTTTGTGCGACTCTGGCGCGGGATGTGGTGGAGGCCGTGGTGGCATACAAACCGCTGCGGCGTTTGGTGCGTCTGCTGTACAGCAAGGATCGTGAAGGACTGTATCGCTTCTTGCTTATGCAGCACGAGGATGCGATGGTGGGTCGTGCGCTGCAATTGAGCTGCAGGACGGATGTGATTTTCTACCTAGAGGATACACGGCGCTTTCATGATGTTCATCATCCACTTTGGCTCCTCCCTGTGACTGATAGCTCGGTTGTGCTACACCACCTGTGGGAGAGTGAGTATGAAATCTTTATGCGTCGGCTTGGAATCGTTACGTCTTCTCAACCGAGGAAGCTCAGAGAGAATATTGGGTGGGGAAATGTTTGTCTTTAGCCGTAAGTTGTATTTGGTGGTGATGCCTGTGCGTGCAATTCGTGCCCGTGAGATTGTCGTACACCGCATCTTCACCTCTTATCGTCTTTACCGAAGCGACATCTGTGTGTATTTGTGTGGTGAGGAGAGTTGTTTTGCTTTTTTATTGAATAACCAAATTATCACGGGTAACGTAACATATTGTTTTTTTTGTCTGTTGATATATCTTTGAGCTTTTATTTCCTTCCTGCTGTTTTGCTACTTGCGTGGGGAATGTTTTTTTTTGTATCATTTGTGTTTTTAGCGGTCTCTTGCAACACACTCGCCTGTGCAGGGTATGTTGTTTGTCTGTTGCTGGAAGGTGGTTCATCCTGTATTAGTGATGAATAGTTTCTTGCCCTGTTTTTTTTTGTTTCTGAATTGAGAGCTTGCGACATGAATGGTCTGAGGTGGTACTTCGGATTCTCTTTTTTTATTTTTTGCTGAGGTTGTGAGGTGGATCGTTAAATCTTTTTTTACTTTTTATTTATTTTTAATTTTTTTTCTCCTTAATATCCTTGTAGGGTGCTGACCTTAGTTTAGGTAACACAATCTTTGGAAGTTTTTCCAGCCTTTAAAAAAACGAAAAAAAAAACATATTACCTTTTGTTTTTTTCTTTCCCCACGCACCCAACCCCTTCTCCTCCCAGCGCGGAAAGCATGAGATAATCTTTTTCACCCCTTTGGCAGTAATTTAGTATGAGCTCTGATCCCGGTCTCATGTATTTGTTGCGGTATTAGTTACTCTCAAAGAGTAAAGGTGGTGTATTGTTTATCTTTTTGCTTTTTTTTTTCATATATAACGTGAGTCGACATATAACTCCTTTTCCCCTCTCCACCTTTTTTTCTTCTTTTTCCATCGTAGGGTTAGCAAAAGGTAAAGATTATTCATGACATTCACGTTGGATATTTTAACTGTTATGAGGCTTTGTTTTGTGATGACCTTTGTTTACGCAGGGGCTTCTCTATAGATGTTTATCTCCATGTATTTGTGCTTATTCTGGAATCTCAAGGAATGTGATACTGCAAAGCATGTCTATATAATGGCGTGGTTGTGTGTGGAAATGTTGTTGAAAACTAAGTTCACATGTCGTTGTTGATGAGAAGACAGATCTGCCTTGGGCGACTGCTTATAAATCTGGAAGAGTCCTTTTTTTGTTTGTTTGTTTGTTTGCATATTTTGGTTTTACTGAACATGAACACTGGCGTGCATTCAAGAGGTCCAATACATGCGCAGAAGGATCCCACTCTGCATGAAGCGCCCCACAGTGCAGCTGGCATTGGTGAAGGCGTTGCTGCAGATGAGTGTGAAGCTGCCTGGGACGGCGCGCCTGCCTGGAAATCCCCCGCGCACACGCAGCACTCCTCCCTGTGTGGACGGTTTGCTCTTTGTGCTGAGGAGCGGCGTCGACACAGTCATCCCGCCGGGTGGGATCCCGACACTCTGGTGTTCTGGAAGCACTGCGTTGCCGTCATCTGCCTTTCGATTCTTACACTGCTCTGCGGCCTGTTCATGCCAAAGATCCAGACTGTGCTTGGCTTTGCCGGTGCCATCACCGGCGGCTCTCTTGGCTTCCTTCTGTCAGCCCTGTTCGTGATGTACTCGGGCGACTGGACGTGGAGGAACGTGGGGCCATTCCACTACATTTGCGCATATATTATGTTATTCGCTGGTGTCATTGGCATTCTGTTCGGCACGGGCGCAACAGTTAATGGCACCGCATCAGGTTAGTTTCAAAGCGGTTCTTCTTTTCTGTCCGTTGATATTTTTTTCTTTTTATACATCTGCTCTTTGCGCACTTGAAGCCGGGCCTCTTCTTTTGCTTTCTGATGGATACACGGGAATTCTGAGAAAAAGAAAAAAAATCATGACTTTACTCTCTCTTCCATTAAAACTTTCTGCTTTAGAACAATTATATACATATTTGTTCTCTGAAGATGTTTTTTCCTTTTTTTTTGGGGGGGAGGAGGATGCATTTGACTGTTGTAGTGCTTTTATTTCCTGTTGTGTGATCTTCTGTTTTATCTTCATTATAACGCAGAAAAAAAAGCTCAATAAAGATCGCCGGCTTTGCTTCCAATAATATATATGTATACATATAAAGTGAGAGAAAGAAACATTATATTTTTTTTTCTTCCTTCTTGGTGATAGTTTACTTCTGAATTTCCTTTGATCATTTCCTCTCCACTGTTGACGCATGTATGCACGTCCTTGACGCCTGAGGGGAGTTATTCCTGTAAAGAGAGCACGGCATACACACCCACGTCATATGTAAGTTTCTTTTTCTTTGTGTACGCATGCATATTTGCAGAAGGTGAAGAATACTGATTCTACTGTCCATGCACCGAGAAACACATTTACACATTGAAAGAGAGAGAGAAGGAGCTGGTTTTGTTTGGGAGGCCCATCACGGTTTGTCTTCAATCTTCTTCTTGTCAGTGTTTCGGCTCCATATTTTTTTTTGTCCCTTCTATCGTATTGACGTGTCAAACAAAATGTCTTTCCTCCCTTTTTTGTTCTCCCTACATATAGATTTGGAGCGAAGAAAGGTGAGACTATTCTTTTCTGGTTCTCTCTTAATTTCTTGTTATTGTTTTCTATAACAGGGTAAACCTCTTCTTCTAGCGTTTTACAATTTTTAATTTTTTACGGTACACTTATCTGAGTATTTCCAATTCTATGCGGCGTGCTGTTGTTGAGCGTACCGAGAAGAATCACATTGGCTTCGGCAAAGTTATTCTCTTTGGAGAACACTTCGTTGTGAATGGCGCGGAAGCCGTCGTGGCCGGCATTGAGGAGTACACCTCCTGCCGCCTGGAGTTGATGCGTGGGCGGCCGGGGTTTTGCGTGGAGGACAAGCGCCCCGCTGTGCCCGGCTACATCGCGGAGAAGGCGGGGGAGCAGCGCGAGGCCTACCGCCTGGTGCTCGCCCACCTCGAGATCGACACCGCCACTGACGGGCTGCGGATCCACTTGGGCGGGCCGCTTGTGCCCAGCAGCGGCATCGGCGCGTCTGCAAGCGACGTCGTCGCGCTGTCGCGGGCGCTGGGTGAAATGTACGGCCTGAACTTGAGCGAGGAGGACGTGAACCGCAGCGCCTTCATCGGCGAGGGCGGCTACCACGGGACTCCGAGCGGCGTGGACAACACGGCAGCGACGTTTGGCGGGCTCATTTCATACCGACGTGCGAATGGGGAGCCAATCTTTTCTCGTGTGGCATTTGCCAAACCGTTGTTTCTTGTGGTGTGCAGCACAGGCATTACGGCAAGCACAAGCAAGGTCGTTGGGGATGTGCAGGAGAAGAGGAAAAAGGAGCCCGCATGGTTCGATAACCTCATGGATCGCTATAGTAAATGCGTGTGTGCAGCGAAGGAGGCCATCCAAGAAGGGAATATGGTCCGTGTGGGGGAGCTGATGAATGAGAATCACAAACTCTGTCAAGAGTTGACTGTGTCCTGCACTGAGCTCGACGACATCGTCGCATTCTGCCGAAAGGAGGGTGCACTCGGCGCAAAGATGTCTGGAACAGGACGCGGCGGACTCGCTGTTGTTTTGGCAGACGATGCGGCTCAACGTGACCGCATCGCGGACGCTGTGAAGGAGCAGTGCCATTCAGCGAAGTTTGTGTGGAAATACACTGTGATTCCGAAAGACGCACAACTGTAACTTTTCATCTATTTTCTGGGTTTTTGTTTTTATTTGTTTCTGAGGTTATGGAGAGCTGTATATATATTATATGAAAGGTATCGTGCTATGGAGATGCAAGGAATGCGGTGAAGAGAAAAAAAATCTATTATAAAGGCTTGGAATCGTGTTACTACTTTATTTACATTATCTTGAGAAGATTGTTATTAAACACTGTGTATACCACTGTTTAGTGTTTTTTTGACCTTCATTCTCCCCCGTAATGTGTCGCACGTTATGGCGTGCTTCAGAAAATCTGTGTGGCTTCTTTTAGTCAATCATCAACATCTCTTCTTCATTGTTCCCTGTTAAGCACACGTTCCACCTTTTTTATTTTTATTTTTCTTTTCTTTCCTTTCCTTGTGGGCTCCTGTTTATGTTCCTCTCGCCATACCCGTATATACATAGATACATCGACAGGGGATTCTCTTTGTTGTACCCCAAATATATAGAGGAATAGTAAGTTCTGTCTTGCTATGCAAAAACGTACTTTTGTGCGTCCCTCTCTTATGGTGGAGACGGCCTCTTTGGAAAAAGACTTTAACGCCATCAATCGGATACATAACATACGCCAGACACTCTGTAGTATTGTCTCCTCCCGCGCCGCCTCTTCTGAGCGCACTGGGACGCCACACGATGATGCCCCGTATGACTTGCGGGGACCAAGCCTAGAGGGAACGGTGACCTCTGTTCGTGAGCCGCAGGCCTCTGCCGCCGGGCGCTTTCTACTTACATCTCAGCGCCGCGCAGAAGAACTTATGCGTGAGAACCATCGATTGGAGCTGCTCTGCGTCTCGCAAGAGGACACCGTAAGGCAACTTCGTGAGGAGATTGCATCAGGCAGGAGACCGCAGACGGTTGATAACGCTGCAGTAGTTTCTACCAACAGACGGGATCCGCCGCATAGATGTAAAACTCCTTTTTTGAGCCGCAGGAGCCACGCCATTCACCCGGCGACAGAGTCTGCGGACTTCACGGAGGCCGCATCATCATCGCAGTTTGTGCCGGTGCCAAGCAGATTTATAGAGGCGGTGCAGAACTTTGTTGACATGGCAACATATGCGTTCCCACAGCTTAGCACTGGCGATGTTTATCCTGGCCATGCTGACTCTGTTTCCAGAGATGACACTTCTTCAAATGATCTGGACACAGCGTGCACCATTCTTACTTTTGTGGGGAACCATCTCTCTGAGTGGGATCGTGCTGCCAGAAACTTTACGGAGATGGTAAAGGCGAATACTATTCTCTCAGAAACGCTGATGGATTTGGAAGAAAATCAAGAGACATGGCATGACGCTCTTCTTGCCATTGTGAATAAGTTGCGGGTTGTGCGGGCGGGGTATAGACGACGTGCCGAAAAGAAGAACCAGCAGATAGATGCATTGCGCAAGAAAGTAGAGTTCCTCTCTGCGGAACTCACTGAAATTGCAGAAGACCGCACTCGTTACATGAGCCGATGTGATGACCTCGAGCGTTCTCTCTGCTGCTGCGTAGAGAAACAAGCAGCAGAGCGTCGAGAAAAGGATCAGTGGCGGCAGGAGTACGAGAGTGTGCGTGGGGAACTGGAGTTTGTTCGTGCGCTGGTTGTGTCCAAAGAAGTTCCTGCTGCTGAGAATGATAACATGGCTGGCCAGAATGTCGAGCCGGATGCTTTAGAATTGCGAACGACCATTGACTCCCTCACACATGAGCGAGACGAGCTGCAGAAACAGATGGAAACTCTTACGAGTACACTTCAAGAGTTGAATGAGCGGGTGAAGTCCTTAGAAGCAGAGAAGACAGAACTCTCCGAGCAGCGTAGTATAATACAGGCTGAAGTAGAGAAGAATCAACAGATAATTGAGAAACTCAAGTCTGAATGTGCATCCTCTGCTGCAGATGTTGCCAAGGAGGAGAGGAGTGGTGATGGAGATAACGCAGGTGATGTTTATTCAAGTACTTCAGGACATGTGAAGAGTGGGTTGCTCCTTGTTAACACCTCTGCCTTTCTTTCCGCCCAAAAGGAGATGATCGCTGTGTATGAAGAAAATGTTATTCTTTCTCGCACACTTGAAACACTTCTGAAAGCAACTGAGGTGCTTCCTGAATGCAAAGCTATTTCTGCGTGAGATTTTTGTACCTTAGTTCCCTCATTACATATACACATATATATCTTATACAATGTTTGCTATTCATCTTTCTTGTTATTTCACTCTACTCATGTTTATGTGTTTGCCCGAGTTTCGGTTGGACAAAGAAGGTGTGTGTATACAACATGCGCAAATTGATAGAAAGATATATTGGGAAAGCGCAGCCTGTGTGTATTTTCCACCTTTAAATAGCAGATCCCTTTCATTCCTTCCTTCTCTCGATCTTTGTTTGTGCATATATGCCTTTTAAAAAATATTGTTCGTCAGCCCTGGTGGGCAGTGGGAGGAAGAGAAGAAGTTTGTGTGCGTGTGTTTTATTTTTTCTTCTCTTTGATAATTTATCAAGTAAAAAAGTAAGGCGTGGGATATTCCTTCTGTGCAACAAACAAGGCGTATAGAGAAATAGAAACATTAATAAAGAAATACGAAGCCATTCTTTTTTTTTTTGTTCTGCCTTTTGAAAGGAGTTTTCACTTCGTCTGCTGCTGCTGTTGTTTTCTTTTTAAAAAAAATGTCGGTTGGGTTTTTTAAGGAATATATGTCGACACGACGTGCAGACGGTGTGCTCTGTCAATTTGTTTCTGGGAGCCTTGGGGCCCTTCTCTTTGTGCTTCTCATGTCACCGAAGTACCAGTTTCCCACCAAACTTCATGCAGACAAAGCCCCTGCAGTGAAGGATATCAAACGGCGGCAGCGTCGCAGTTTCTCCGTGGATGCACTCGACCGGCCCCACCCATCCAGCTATAAGCAATTTCTCTTTCTGCTGCGCATAGCTCTGCGGTCTCTGCGCTCGTGGGAAAGTGGAATGCTGATGATTCTCTCCGCCCTCCTTCTCCTACGTACATATCTCTCCCTGCGTGTGCTGCGTGTGAGCATGCAGCTGAGCAAAATTATAATAGACTGTGACCTCTTTGCGACGATGAAAGGCGTGATGCGCTACATGGGGTGGTCCACGCTTTCCACCCTCACAGATAGTTCTGCGCAGTATTGCACGGGATTATTGGGTCTGCAAATACAATCCAACCTGAGTCAATACTTTTATAGGCAGTACTTGACCCAGGATGTGTTCTTTTCTCTTGCCTTATCAAATAACGTAGAAGAGGTGGATCAGCGGGTTACGAAAGACATTGAGTCGTGGTCTGCGTCACTTATGAAGATGTATACATCTTTATTTAAACCCATTATTGAGTTTATGATCTTTTCTTACAAAGTGGCCTCATTGAGTGGGGTACGCAGTCCATTGATTATTCTTGGTTATTACACCGGATTTGCTGTCTTTGCGTACACGATATCATCGGACTTGGAGAGTATTGTGAATGAGCAGCTCACACGAAATGGGGCCCTTATCACGGCGCATCAACGTCTCATTCCATTTGCTGAGGAGTATGTCATGACGCAAGGGCAATCATTTCATTTATCTCTTATGAATCGATATCTGAAGTGCATAACAGAACATCAACAGTGGGCGGCATATATACGTGGGGCGTATGGTCTTATAGAGACGTTTGCCTTAAAGTATGGATCTGTTGTACTTTCCTCTGCTGTGTGTGGAGCCGCCGTGTTTAACAATAGTACAGAAGGAATGTCCACTACAAATATTATGAGTATTTGTGTGGAGTCTTTATATCTTTTTAGGAAACTAACCGGATCCATTAGAATTATTCTTCAGAATATAAAGCAATGTTTTACCATACGTGCATTGACACATCGTGTGTATGAACTGCAAGAAGGCATAGAGCAAGCAAAAGAGGAAATGTCTGGAATGGGAGTAGGAGAAGTAATACGAGGAAATCATATAGAATTTGATAATGTCCCTATTGTTTTACCCACAGGCAAAGTACTGTGTGAGAGCTTATCTTTTTATGTGAAGCCTGGTATGAACCTTCTGGTCGTTGGACCGAATGGCTGTGGTAAGTCATCTATGGTGCGTTTCTTGGGTGGACTCTGGCCCATTCAAGGTGGATGTATGACAAAGCCAAAAAGTAATCAAATTTATTACATTCCCCAGCGCCCTTACATGTCAAATGGAACACTACGAGACCAAATCACATATCCACTCTACAGTGATGAGTTGCATGTGAGTGAATCACAGTTGATGGAATGCCTTCAGATGGCAATGCTAGATGACATATTCTCAAAGCCAAATATCACATGGGACTCTGTCATCTCATGGGAGGGCGATACATTGTCACTGGGTGAGAAGCAGAAACTCGCCATGGCGAGATTATTTTTCCATCGACCGTGCTTCGCTATACTGGACGAGTGCAGTAGTATGATGGACGTGGAGGTGGAGGAGAGACTCTACAGGATGTGTCACCAGCTTGGCATTTCCCTAATCACCATTGCCCACCGCCGCTCCATCTGGAGACATCATAATTGGATTCTACACTTCGATGGATGTGGCGGATTTATGTTTTCTCCGATTGTGTTCAGCTCACAAGGGGTGGTGATTCTCAAGAAGATTATGCATGCATCAGACGCATCGTTGATCGGGCAGGAGGTGGTACTTGATTTGTCTGAGTACGATGAGTCAGAGAAGTTATGATTTTTTTACCCTCTATGTCTCTTTCCCTCTATTCAGTAATCATAACAGACACACAATGATTATTTGATCGCACGATAAGTGACACTGGAGACTGAGGGAAGTGTGGGGAGATGTCAACAGGAGACATAATGCGATTTATTTGATACAATCTTTTTTTTCCCCTTCTGGAACTGAGACTAACACGTAACGAAATTATACAATCTCGACAGTAACAGATAAGAACCAAAATGTGGTGGTGGTTGCGAAAAAAACAGAAAGAAATATACGAGATTTACATACATGAACGGATTCCCCCTCTGCGTATATATATATATATATATATATATATATATATAAGGTTGTGTTTGTTGTGGGATGTGTGAGATTAGACTCATTAAGGAACGTTTGATTAATGCGGATTACGTCTTTGTTGTTGTAGTGTTGTTGTTCTTTCTCCTTAAAGAGGGCAAGTTTATATATCACTGCATTACTCCTAAGCCTGTAATATCATTTGTTCTACATGCACACACAGACACACAGAGAAATCTCTTTCTATTTTCTTGTTGTTCCTCCTCTTCTTTTTTTTTCTTTTTCGGCGCTTCCATCCTTTAAGAATTTATTTTAAGGGATTCTCTGCAATAACATCAGGAGGATGTCGAACATAGTGGAACCGCCTCAAACCGATGCACTTGCATCGAGTGGCGAGTCCCCTGAGTGCCCTGAGGGACTTCGTTCACTCCTCGCCCCGTTTGAGGAGGGGGAAACATATGCGAGAGGTATTCTGGGGCAGCAGTGGTTCCGAGGCTTCTCTGCTTTGAAAGCCCAGTCGAACTTGGAGGAGGCGGGCATGATGATGCTGAGGAAACATGGGTTCGGCGCGGAGAATCCGAGCGAGGGTAACGGCGGCGGCGAGGGGGATGATGAGGAGTGCGAGGAGGAAGACGAGGGCTCGCAGCAACGGGCGAGAACGGCGGCGGAGAAGTTTGTGCAGGACCGACAGCGGGGCGAGTTTTTTTACCAGGAGTCCACCGCCCGGGGTGCGCTGGAGCAGGAGGAGTTCGAGTGCATCTCGCAGATGCAGATAATCATGCAGGAAGATCTGGCGCGCCTCGCGGAGGAGGAGGAGTCCATGATGATGCTGCGGCTCGTGCAGGACGTGATGAAGCCAAAGTTGCGGCAGCAGTACATCTTCGCGTGGGGACTCGTCACGGCTGTCGCGCCCCCGCCACTGTGGAGCGAAGTCGACCGCATCCGGTGCAGCCAGCGCCACAAGCCTGAATACATGCGTGCTCCGCCGCTCACGTGCAGAGTCCCCATTGAGCCAAGCCCGTTCTGGGAACCCTGGGAGCCCGTCACCCCGAAGCACTGTTTGATTCGCATGCGCTCGGATATGGGAGCCAAATAATACTGGTTTGCTTCTGTCGGCCTCTCTATCTCTATCTCTTTTCCTGTGTGTATGTGTTGTTATGGCTTTTGTAGTATGAGTTTGTGACATGCACAGCAATTCTCTTTCTTCTCTCTTTTTGTTTTGCTTGATTATTAATGTTGCCCTCAACCACCACTCTCTGTACACTTTCCATTCTGGGTATGTGGACATATTGGTGTTTGTCTGTGTACCAACACGTCAATCACGCATTTTAACCGATCCCTTGGTAAAAGCGTATGTACAGCAAAAAATTGAAATGTATTTTCCTTTTCCTTGACTTTCTCTGCATTCTTATCCGTGCCCCAAACTCTCCCTGTCTCTTTCCTCGGGTGTGTATGCGTCTGTGTGGGGGTCGTTTATGTATATTTATTTGCTATTGTTCAGCTATGCAATCTTGTGTAGACCTCGTAGGAGTGTGCAATAAATGCGATTCATTTCTTTTTGTTATTCACTTGTTTTTTTTTTTAACGGCTTTCACACACACACACACACACACATGTATATATCTACATGTATACTTGTATATTTACTTCTGGTAGGTTGAGAGGTGAGGAAAAGTGTGAGTGGCGTATATATGTCTCAGGAGACAGTTCCTTCCACACCACGTGTAAACCCTGATGATGGCATGTGCGATTTCTACTTGTCGCGAAAGAAACGTTTTTGTGGTTTTGAAAAACGGGCTGGTAGTCGGTTTTGCCACACACATGACACTTCCATTTTTCCTGTAGAGCGGGAAGGCATGCAAGCAGAAAGGAGCAATGAACACCATATGCAGCGTGTGCCGTGTCCTATCAACCCGAACCACACTGTATACAAATCGCGTCTGAAGCATCATCTGCAGGTTTGTCCAGACCTTCGCTTTGTGACTTCCCGACTGCCGTACTACAAAGAGAACTTACACGCATTACGCGGCAGTGTGTACTGCGCTGCTGATGCTGACCGTGCTGACGGCGGTGGCGCGAAGAATGAAGAGCGACGTACACACCATCACTTGGACACGGACACACTTAACCGGCTCATAACGCGGGTGCGGGAGTATTACTTCACTGTTGTCCAGCCGCAGATGGTGCTGATGGCGGAGGAAAACTCCATCGCGGAGGGAGAGGCATCTGCGGCGACACGAAAAGAATCGTTGAAACACGCCCCACAGCACCGCGCCCTCCTTCGCTGTCTACAGAGGGCCATGAATGAATTCTCTGCTGGCCGTGCGGCGGAGAAGACTTCTGAAGTGAAAATCTCCGGGTTTTTAGAACTTGGCGCAGGAAAAGGTGGGCTCTCGGTAGCGTTGCAGGAAGCTTTATTAACTCATTCCTTTTCGCTACCTGGGATTAATATCAAGAGGCCGAAATCCACGGAAGAAGACGATGCACCTAGTCAGCCACTCCTTGTTGTGGTTGATGTGGGAAACTTTCGACGCAAGGGCGATGGTCGTGTTTGCCAGACGGCACTTCCACTTTTTCGCTTGCGTCTCAACATAAAGGATCTTGACTTGGCCAAGGCTTTGCGTGATCCAATTCTTCGGAAACGGACGAGAGATGATGAGTACACAGTGACAGATGCCAGCCTGAAGAATTGTAATAATAATAACACCATAGAGACATCAGAGAACTGGGTAGCTCTTGGCAAACATCTTTGTGGGGCATGCACGGACTTTGCGCTCTCATGCATAACATCACATGATCTTCATACCGAAGGTCATCTGTCCGTTGTTGCAGTTGTTTTTGCTACCTGCTGCCACCATCGTTGCGAGCTGAGGCATTTCAATTCCCTGCAGAGTGCGAATGAAGCAGAGAAGGGAGTCCTATATTTTCCTGGCACAAAGTACACACTCTCCGCCGCAGAGTTTGCAGCAATGACTTCAATGTCTTCATGGGCTGTAAGCGGAGCCTTTGTTAATGAAGAAAGTAGGATCACAGGGATGTGCTGTAAGCGTGTTCTAGATGCGTTACGACTAGAATATCTTAAAAAAGATGGATATCGTTCTGCTTTTCTATGCCAGTACACGACACGAGATGTCACGGAGGAGAATGTTTGCATTCTTGCATTTCGTTGAGGCTTATAATACTGTTTCATATTTCATTCGAACAACCGCACGAAACAAAAGAGACATACATAATGATGTAACAATGATGATTCACTACACACGTATAATGGGTACCGCTTGTTCCTACACCATTTCTTCCTACGACGAAGAAAAGAAAGCACTTCACTTTTTTTTTTATGCACCTTCAACGTTCACCGCGAAAATGGCATAAAAAATACCCAATCATGTTTTTTTTTTATACAACACCACACCTCACACTCCATTGCTTTCACTTACATGCATCGCTCCTCTCCTTATCTCTCTCTTTCCGAGGTGTTGTTTATTGTTAGTGAGGTGATGGAGTCGCAAAACGCAAATGCAAATGACGGTTCCAAGGATGGTGCGTCTGGAGATGCAGTTGTGCGGGAAGTGTCTCTCATCCCGCTGTTGAATAGTGTCTTTGCGTGCGAAAAACCGAGACACATTATTGCTGGTGTATGTGACGCTGTGCAGGATATCTGTGTGGGTACTGGCCTTGGCGTTGCCAGTCTTGTTGCCGTCCCTGTCGTGAATGGAATGAATTCCGGTGCGACGGGTGCACTCAAAGGCTTCGGCATTGGAATGATTACGTGCCTCGGTATGACAACGTATGGTGCCATGAGGGGCGCGAAGCAGTTGCTGCTGGGTGGGTACAACACATTTGATGCAGTAAAGAGCATGGCAGATGGCGGAAAGTACTGGGACGGCCAGGAGGGCCGCTGTGTTGATGTGAATCTTCAGTCCGACCTCGAGAAGCTGCCCGTGACAGACGACGACCTCTACGCCCAGGCACGTGAGGAATATGAGAAGTTGTCCTCCCTCCTTCCTCCCGCGGGTACCAATGACTCGCCACCTGGCGCCCCGGCATCCTCATCTGCATCCGCTGGCGGGAATGATCATTATTCCGCCTTAGGCGTCTCACGGACGGCGACGGCAGATGAGATTCGTTCGGCGTTCCGCAGAAAGGCACTCGAGCTGCACCCGGATAAGAACCCGAACAATCCGGAGGCCGCGTTGCGTTTTAGGGAAGTCATGGAGGCAAACAATGTTCTCTCTGATGAAGGGCGTCGTGCATATTACGACAAGCACGGCTCCGAGGCTGCCGTTCCCGAGCAAAGCTCATCTTTCTCACAATTAGAAGAGTCTCTTGGCGCAAACTTTATGGAAATATTTATTGGACGGGTCTCTCTTGCGCTTTACTTTATCCCAAATATATTTGTCACGGGAAAACTGAAAAGAGAATTCCGGAAGCGGCGTACACTACGCTTGGCGCGACAACTGCTTCGTTTTGTGGATGATGGGGAAAATGGACTCTCAGTGGCTTCCGACGCTATACGCGATGCCGTTGCAGCTCGTGTGGGACGAAAGTTAATGCCTCTGGTTGCAAAACAATACATGGATGCGGCACGTCAGCACTTGCACGAGAACACTTTGTTGCGTGAGTTGGACAGCTTTTTCACCGGTAAGGTTTCTACACTGTCTCGAATTGCAGACATAGCCAAGACTTGCGTGCCGACTGCAACGAAGGCAGCAGTGAAAACACTGGACGAGGATGATAGAGTGGATGTTCTGATTGCACTATGTGAGGGGGACGTGGAGCAAACTGTTCTACAGGCAAGTCGTCTCATTTTGTTTGACACATCAGTTTCAAAAGAGCAAAGAAAAAGACGGGCGGAAAATTTGTCCCGATTGGGACGCTTGGTGAAAAACGCATGCTTCAGTGCCCAGGTAGATAGGGAAAAGTAAGTGTCTCTATGTGTGTCTATGCGTGTGTTTTTTGTTTAAAGATATAAACCTGCTTTTTTTTTGCTTTTTTGTCCCTTTTTCTCTTCATTGAGGATCCATTTCTTCAAAAAAAAAGACCATATGTACGTATATTGTGTGTTTCTTGTTTTTGTCTTTATTATTCTATTATTGTTCTATGAAGGAATAACATGGCATGACCCGTGCCTCCGTGGATATATACTTCTGCTGGTTCATGGCTGTGTCGATGTATAGACGCCTTATGCCATGCTTGTTCCGTACCTCATTTTCCCTGTTTTTTTCCCCGTTCTGCCTGTTTTTGTCGTTTATTCTTGTTTTGTCTTTTGTGTAGCTTTGAGTGTAAGGTAGGGGGGAATTAAAGTTAAGAGGAGGAGATTCAACTTCAGCTTTCTCATTCTAGGTGTGTGTGTGTGTGTGTGTGTAAATTGTGATGAAGAACGGCACCCCGCCTCCCGTGGAGTCAAGTAGCAATCCCCACTCGGCGTGGAAGCGGGCATTAGAGACAACGACGCCGAGCGACAGCAAGGCGGGCCGCGGCGCAAACGGACCGAGCGGTGAGGGACGAGGAACAAACACGGCGTACTTCCGGCAGAACGTGTTGGACTTCTTCCACGACATGTACGGCACGACGCCGCTGGACGGCCCCGCCTCGAAGAAAGTTGCCGGTGGGAGTGACGGCGGGAAGAAGGCGGCGGTGGCACCGCAGGCACCTGCGAGGGAGAACTGTGCGTCGCGGAAGGGGAGTCCTGCACTGCGCAGGGCGAATTCCCACCACGGAACGGGGACGAACACGCCTTCTATTCTCCAGCGGGGAGCTGCCGGGAAGAGTTTCTCGGAGGACCACCTTGATACGCTGCTGGATCACATTATTCAGGGCTACAAGCAGACTGGCTCGCAGACCAGAGGACCGCTGCAGCCTTCTGTCAATCGCCCAGAGGGAAACGATGTCGTCTCATTCTTTGTATCTCGCGCCTTGAAGAATTATTTGGTGAAGGAGGCCTCTTTTTCTCTTAACGATGCCCAGTCCGCAAATTCTATTCTTTCATTTGGCGGCGACGCCAATTTCCAGAAACTTCTCACATTCCAGACGCAAAGTCAAATCGTGTTTCTTGATGAGGATGAGTCTGATGCATTTGAAAAACCAAAACTTGATGGGGGAATGGCAATGTTCAACTCCGTCCACACACGCAGTGCGATGAGTGTGAGCAAGCCAATGCCAATGACATTACTTCCGCCCGGAGATATTGGAAAAGTGCCTTCTCAATCCCTCTCAACTATGAAGCTTGTTCAGCAAGATGAAACTTTATTGGATTTTCCGCGGGCCGCCAAGGAGCCTCCCAAACCGAGGTCATTTATGGCAAACAATATGTCTCTCGACTCGGGAAAATTACGGACAGAGTCCATTGACTCATGGGGGGAAAGTGTAGGTGAGGGAATGAAGGAGATGCACTCAATAAGTAATGCACGGGGGGAGTCAATTAATACAAAGGACCCTGTGGTGGTAGCGGCTCCCAGTTCGTGCCCCCCGTTGCGTGAGATGAATGCTGCGGTGGCACGCGACCCAGCGAAACCCGGAAAAGAAACCATTGAGCAGCTCATCCATGAAGAAGAACTGATGCGCAGTGTGCTGATGACGGTGGAGAATCGATTTCGCACGTATTTGGGTTCACTGAATGCTGATGCGGTTGAAGAGCTCAAATCTACTGCTACCACTGTGATGAAAGGCAAGAATGCCCCACTGAAGGCATCTAAACAGCAGTTGGAGACTACCAAATCAAAGGAACCGATGGTGCAGAACTTACTTGACTTCTTCAGTAAATAATAAAGAGGGATGGTATTGACTGCCGGTGAAAAACACACACGCATACATGCAGGAAAAGACTTCAGTATAGAACCATGAAACGTGATAAAGATGTATAAAACCGTGGCTCCATTATTTTGTGGACGAAGACTACGATGTTTTACTCCCTACATATGAACCGTTAGCTTCATTCCTTTCTCCTTTTTTCTAGTCCTTTTTTCTATTTGCATTTTTCTTGGTGTTATGATTTTCCTCTTTTTCTCTGCTCGTGTGTAGTGGGAGGAGTTCTGTTGTTATTGTGGTTGGTAGTGGTGTTAGTGTTCTATATTTCTTTATTTGTTTCTGACAACGTTACTTTTCTTGTCTTTTTCTATCTTTCTATGTGTGCCTGAAAAACTTGACAAAAATGTGAATAACTCTTCTCCACATTTTCTTCCATGCTTTTTTCTCTCTGTTTCCCTGCCTTCTTTTATGTGTTGTATGTCGCTTCATATATATTTGTGTGTGTGTGTGTGTGGTTATTTTTCTCTATTTATTTTTATCTCTAGGTGTCATTTGTAACCACTCAATTACCACACACTCTCTGTTTTTGTTTTATCTACCGCGTTTCATTTTGTGTTTATAAATTATGTATAACTGTAAAAACTTGTGAAGGCCGCTCTTTTGGAAAGTTCATGGACAAATCTAGTCTTGCTGTTTGTGACGATAACGATGATGATGCTAACTGTCAGAAGGAACGAAGGGATAACGGAAGCTAAAACACGAAGCAATTTTTTTTAGTTTTTTTATGTGTGCTTTACAAGGATACGTACTCAAAAGTGCGAGGCTGTACGTAACTGTTTTGAATTTATGTTTGTGCTCTGACGCTGTGGGAGTCCACGAGAAGAGGTGGTGGTGAGTTTGCTCTCCCTGCACTCGAAGGGGCAGAATGAGTCCGTTTCTGTAAAACTACATGTTTGTTGTTATTATTTTCTCTCTCCTTCTCTCTCTCTTTTTTCTTTTTGCTATTTATCTTTGATGACCAAAGGTTTTTTTCCTTTTTTTTTAGTGTAAGAACGTTGAGTTTTCTTCAGCTTCATTGATTTTCTTTTCCGTGGTTAGCTGTCTTTCTTTTATTCTTCTTTGCACTGAGGAAGAGATATTCACCACCCATAAAATAAATAAACTACTAATATACATATATATATATATATATATATATATATATATATATATATATATTCTGCACTCATGTCCTGCTGTGCGTGTGACTGCTGCAATGACGCCCGGCGCACGCCAAGAGCGGGACGATCTTTTCGTGGTTCAGCGGCGGCCGTCTCTTCCGCACTGTGAAGGGGAATGGCACCACCACAACACGCGGCAGTCGCTCATACGGGTGGGACGCTGGAGACGGAGACGTTCGTGTGGAAAGGACGCCGAGCGGATTTTACGGCAGCCGCGTTTCCAGGTCTTTCACCGCTGCTGAATGGGATAAACTTGTGTGCACCGCAGGAGAAGATGTACAGTGTGATATTCTTGCGACACAAGGTATCCTTCGGAAGGTGAAGAAACTACTCAAAACTTGCGACGAGGACGAGGAGGTGAAGATTTGCATAATAAATTACACTCTTTTTCTTCTCATGAACCTCCCCCTCCTGTTCACTCTTCCATCCGAAGCAACAACGTTGACTGTAGCAGAAGTAAATGTTTACTCGAAACGAACTGTTTTGGCTGGAGACGGCCGCGAGGTTACCTCCCAAAGAGTTGACGCAAACATATCGGCATCTACAGGAAAGGGATCCACCTACGGTCTATCGATTAGGGAGAACTCGGTAACTGTTGGCTTGTGTGTTCTCTCAGTGCTCTGGCGGAGTACCCTGAAACTATCACGTCTTTGTTTCTGAACCCCAACTGGCTTTGGCGCAGATGGAAGAAGGAGAAAGCAGGCGCATATCGTGTAACCAACAGTATCAACGGACTTTGGTACACGACGATATTTGATAATAATTTTTTGTCTACGAAAAAATTCGTGTCTCTCACGGACACGAAGTGCATCGTATGATTTATGGGTTTCTTTGCTGGAAAGGGCACATGCAAAAACATACGGGTACTAATGCTACTATTATTGGTGGATTTCCAAGCCCTGCATTGCAGGAGCGGACTGTGTTTTCCAACTTTTTACTTCAAGCGATTGTGGGATTCTGCCCTTGAGAGTAAAGAAGATGAGGAAAAGGTCTTTCAGGAAACTTCATGAATAGAAATCTAAGAACTATCTTCTGACAGTCGACACATCCATCAAGGGATGTGCATAGTTTTTGAAAAGGACGTGGTGTAAAAAACAAAGGAGGAGGAGAGGGGGCAAATAAAATGGAGAAAATGTTTACACACGCAGGACTGGCTCAAGGACGTGCATGGACTGTCCCTGATGTCAAACACTTTCCACTTCACTAGTTATGTCTACTAAAAATCCGCAGCCCATGGGGCAGTGACATCGAGTGAACAAGCGATTGGTTCGATCACAGTGACATGTGGAATAAATATTCATTGATCAAAGCCGTCTGCAGACCGAAGAAAAAGAACGATGTTTTTTTTTTTTCTGGATGGAGTGGAAGGATGTGATCTATTTCATCGAAGACGGCAGCGTTTGTTTTTATCGCCTTGGCTATTGCAAATATTGCGTTCTGTCTTTATTCCGCGATCGTGATATCCCTCAGGGGGTCCTGCAAGTACATGTGAAGAAATCCTTCAATGCCTGGATTACATTGCAGCAGAAAGATACATACGGTCTTTCTTCTTCTCACCTGGACGGTTCCTCTACTGTTCTATTACTTCACGTCTTTTGAAATGATGGCATTAAACAAAAGGCGGAGTTTTCTTCTTCAGATAATCCAGAGGAACCCTTGCAGGAGTGTATGCTCATCATGGACAAGTCGGTTGCGATGAAAGTGGAGTTTTCTCCAGAGAATTCCCCATATTATATTATACCTCGTAGGAAAACGCATCCAAAGGGAGATTGTAACAATAATCAGTAAGTCCTTTCTTTGCTGACAACGAAGAAGTTGAGTGAGTCTGTTTCGGAAGTACACTTCAAGCAGTTAAGTGAATACTGCTCTGTTTTTAATAATATGAAAATATTTCATGTGAATCGTGCAACAGACGTGAAGTTATGTTTTCAGTACAAATCCGGAGAAGATCTTCATGCTGTCATGGAGGGGACTTCTTTTCATAAGGCGCAGAAGACATCTCATGTCAGTCTTGAGTTATGGCTTTATATACATCCGTGAGTACATACGTACACATAGTGATGATTTTTCCTCTCCTTTATTGATGTGAGCAGACTGCAATGAGCCTTCTTTATTTTCTGACTCTCCTCACCATCCTACTTTCTCTGTTCCCACTCATATTTTTTTATATTTTCTATTTGTTTCCTTTTCTGTGGTGGTGCACAAGAGAATGTTGTTTCTATATATACATATATATTTTCCCTTTTTTTTCGTTTTATTTCTGTGGGTTTCGCTTTTCATTTCTCACTCTGTGGGGCATATTTACATCGTTTCTCTTCATTCATTACAGATGATCATATTTTATAACATTCCCAACAGTATTTATATTTATGGAGAACTATAAAATCCAACGCTACTGTCAAATAATGGGGTCGAACAGAAGCACGGAGAGAAAAAAGGGCAAAAGAAAAGAAACAGTTTTTTTTTCCTTCTTTGCTTCCTCATTCCCCTTGATTTTCTGTGAACATGAAAATTATTTGTTTGCATCATTACTACTCTTATTCTCTTCCTACCACACTCTGTATGTATGTAGATGGTCGACAGTTGTTAAATAGTGGCCCATGGAGATATACGCTGTGGACAACACGTCAGTGGAGATTTCTTTGTTTTTTGCACATGACGAAGTAGTTCCGTGTAATTCTTTGCCTGGACACGGTTGCTTTATTCGAGGAGCTAGGCAGAGCGGGAAGACATCTTTTGCCTTCCAGGCGGCTGTAAACATGGCACAGAAGGGCGCTTGTGTGGCGGTATTTTGCCAGGAGCATGTGCTGTGCTCCAAACTCCCGCAGCCGTTCACTCCGTTGTCTGCTCTTGAGGAGGCAGAGCTCCTCCGCATTGAGTTTCTCTACGTGAAGAGCCTCGCTGACATCATGTATGAGGTTGGCGGATGGTTTTGTGAAGACAATGTTCCCGCACTTGTTCTCGTTGACGATGACAGTTTCACGGACGCCGGAGATGTTCGCCGCACGGCTGAGATGCTTTCCGCCCTGGAGAACGTGCATGAGTGGCGAACACGTTGCGGGGCTTCATTCCATTACGTTTTTGTGTCCAATAGTTTTCCTGAGCGTCATGCCGGCGGCGAGCTTCCGTTTGCTGCCTTCCCGCTCGTCTCTCTGTTCTTTGGCTCGGCGGGGTCAGTGTCGGTGCAGACGGCGGAAGGCGACGTGCCGGCGGTGACATCATTGCGGCTCACGTGGAACGATGGGCTTCAGATTCAGAAGAAATGAGCCGGGGGATATTCACAGCCGTGCGTTAGTCTTCTGCCAGAGTAAAGCAGGAGGGCATACACATACAGAGAGAGATGGGCAGAGAAAGAAAGAGACCAAGAGGAAAAACTGATTTTTTTGTTTTGTTTTTCCCTCTCTCCTATTTCGTGTTTGCTTCTGCTCTTGTTTCACTTTCTCCTTTCCCATTTCTTCTTTCTTTCTTTTTTAAGGCTACAACAGGCCACCAAAAAGATGGTGTGTGGTTGCTGCACCAGAAGCATCAAGGAGAAGTACGCCCTGCATGAACCCGTGGTCGAGCCAAAAGAGGAACGTCGGCCGGCGCGGGTGCACAAGTTTAAGTTCGGCGGGCCGACCCCACGCGGCGACGCCTTCCCTCTCTTTGAGAAAAGCCGTGCCGGCTTCCTCGTCATCCGCGGCTGCTGCTGGCTCATCTACAACGATACATTGAGCCGCGAGGTGCATATCACGATGCAGTTTCCCTCCAGTGTTCACCCCGTCGCCGCCGAGCGTACACATCTGACACGAGAGGCGTCGGGGTGGACGGCAACCATTGTTGTGTACCCGCTGGAGACTGTGCCGTTTCTTTTATTTAATGTGAAGAAAGGTGTGTGGTATAATGGTATACAGGCATACGCAAGCCCTCTATCTTCAACACACATACAGACTGTCAACGCCGAGGCAGTAAAACAACTTAAATACGAGACGCAAGAGATGATGCATCTTTCCTCAAGAGGTGGTACAAATGAGGAGATTCTTTACAGATGCCGCCGGCAGAAGCTGATGTTTGTTGACTTGGAATTTGCACCTGTCTCTACCTCTTTACAACGGTCATATGATAAGAAGAAGATCGTGAATGCAGACAACATTACATGGAGGCGGACAATTGATTATATTCCGCACAAACGTCGGAAAGAAGTTCAACTCTTTCGCAATGGCATTGACCCAGAAGACATTGATCAGGGCCAGCTGGGCGATTGCTGGCTGATGTCTTCACTGAGTGTGCTTGCAGCCCACCCTTCCTTTGTGAAGTCAATATTTCGCCATCCCATTGCTTCCAGTATAAAGAAAAAGGAACAGAAATCTGGGGCCTACCGCGTCACACTCAACAAGAATGGATGGTGGGAGAATGTCATTGTCGACAGCTACCTCCCCACCGTGGCTGGACAGGCAGTTTTCGGCAAATGTTCACAGGATCCTTGTGCGCTGTGGGTCTCGCTTATCGAGAAGGCGTATGCGAAGCTACATGGATCATACGCCGCCATTGTGGGTGGAGATGAGCTGCATGCACTGATGGACCTCACTGGTTTTCCCATTTTTTCCTTCGACGACCGCTGGGCCTCTGCCAAGAAACGTGATGCCGCTGCCGCAGAGCTGTTCAAGTCTCTCGCCTCATATAAAAAGAAGGGAAACATGATTACCATCAGCACCCCTGGAAAGGAGACAAGTGAGTACACAGGCAATCAAAACAATGTGGAAATGGATTCTGATGCCCTGCAGATGAGGTACAAGAGACTGGGTCTGGGGCTGGGACACGCGTATTCTGTCCTCGATGTCCGGCAGTTTCACCTACCAAATATCAAGTTGGTGAAGATCCGAAATCCATGGGGAGCGCACAGTATAAGGTGGACTGGTGCGTGGAGTGACTCAAGCGAGAAGTGGAAGAAGTATCCTCTTGTGCGTCTCTCTTGTAAGCCAAGTAAGAAAGATGATGGAACGTTTTGGATGGAGTGGGATGATGTTCTGAGTTTTTTCACCTCCGGTGGGGTTTGCATGGTGAAGAAAAACTGGTTTGATTACCGAATGCGTGGTGTATTTCTTGGACACAGACCGGTCTTTGTTCTGGAGGTCGCTGTGAAGAAGAAAACGGATGCCTTCTTGCTGCTCTCGCAGTGCGACAAGAGGGGACTGCCGCCGGATGATCCAGATGCCGAGTACAAGAGCATACTGATCAGTGTCTCACACTACTCCGCTGAGAAGCAGAAATGCGTGCTGCACGCAAACAGTACAATTGATGTGGAGGCGCCGAAGGATGATAAATTTACATTTGTTACCGCACGTAATGTATCGATGCGGTTAACTTTCACGCCAGAACACTCCCCGTACTACGTTATACCACGCATTAAAGACAATCCAGCGGAGACACTGAAGAATTTCACTCTCGGCCTTCTTTCCTCCAGGAGTGTGGGGACACGTGGAGTGAAGGTGAACTTCAAGAAATTACCAGCAGATCACGCGGCATTTCGGAACATGTTGGAGTATAAGATGGACGATGCACAACCCCAACGTCTGCAGTTTCAGTGCAAACCTCCCGGTAGATTTCCTGTGCTTCGGGAAGGGGAATCCATACACGAATAAAAGAAGGTCAAGAAGTGAGGGAAAGGAGGGAGAGGGAGAGATGGTTGTTTATGCCTTACATGTCCTCTTGATGGTGTGCAATCGCCCATGACGTGAAGGAGAACAGAAGAATTAATGAGTAAATATGTTATCGCAATTATCAGTTTCTACCCACTTTTGTATACATGCATAGAAGCATATGTAGTGTATCGCTCTAGAAAGTGTTTGACTGTGCATATATGTTTTTCTGCTTTCTTTTTCGTTTTCTGGTTCATTTTTCTGTCTGTGTGTGGGACGCATGAGCCTCCATTCACTTGCCCCTTCTTCCCCTCTCTATTTTGTACTTCACTTTGTTTTGCGTCTTAGTTTTTCTCACACTTGATATATGGCCTTTCTTTTCTGTTTGTTTGCTTTGTAAAATTTTGCTTTTTTCACTCATTTTTTTTTGTTTGATCTTTATGAATTTTTCTTGACTCATTCTGCACATATGAGTATACATAAATATTCGTATGGAGATGAATTGCAGTGGGGCGGTGAGGTTGGTGTATGTAATCTATGTGTGCTTGTGTATTATGTTTTTCTTTGGTGGGCTTGTAAATTGAATGGTTCAGCCAAACCCCCACCCACCCAGACTCCTACTACCTTTATTTTTCTTTTTTTCTTTGTATGATTTCTAGACTATCAATGCACTTGTGTGTCTTTCTGTATCTCTCTCTCTTTTGGTTCATTGGAACGCTGTATGTCATGATAGCCCTCACAACCCAACCAAACTTTCATCGTCATGTGCGGAAAGTTCCGAGTTAATGGGAAGGGGGATTTTCTAAGCATTTTTTCTATCATTCACAATTCTTTAGGGAAGATGTCGTTTTTTTCCAAACGCTTTCATTTGGAGTATTGTGATTTTCTTTTAATTACATATGTATGTATGTATGTACACAAGCATTTATTCCATGAATGAACGAAGAAATAGTTTTTTTTCTTTCTTTTCTTGCTTAAAGGATATGGGATGGTAGTGGTTGATTATTAATCTCTGTGTTAAGTGCGAGGTGTGTTTTTGTTTGGTTGTCAAAAGTGCTCTGTATTTTCTCTCTCTCTCTCTCTCTTTCCTTTTTTTCGTTGCTTGTTATTTTTATCTGTATCTTTGTTTAGGCGATATATATATATATATATATATATATATATATATATATATATACACTCTCGTGAAAGAATACTTTTCCAAGGACCCTGCAGGAATGCGGGTGGGGAGATATTTTGTGTGTAGTTCTTCTTTGAAAGGATGTCCTCATCCTTTTATCTCTTCTCTCCTCTTTCTTTTTTCTTTCTGATTTTCGTTGCACACGTACGTGAAGAGGACCCAATAGTAAGAAATAAGCAAGAGAAAAAAAAACACAAATACAGGGGGATACATACATACATACGTATTGTACTGGTTTGTTTATTGAGCAGGTAATATCTGAGTGAGAAATTAACACGAACCAAAAAGAAAAAAAGAACAAAAAACGAAGAGAGAAGGAGAGACTTGATTTAATCAACACAATGGGCTGCTGTGGTTCAAAGGAAAAGAAACCGAAGGAGACTGCTGGAAGGCCCGAAGCCGTCTCGCAGAAGGCACCGGCAGCTCCCGTCCAGGCGCCGAAGGAGGAGGTGAAGGTCGTGGCGGAAACCCCGCAGAAGGCTGAAGAGCCGCTCTCAGTCGCTCGCATAAAGAAACTGTTGAAGGCAAAGGAGTCTGACTACAGATATGGACGTTGCACCGCAGAAGGCAAAAAGACATCTTTTTTCCCTCCGCATGGTCTTTGCTACCTTATCGAGGACGGAGACACATGGTTCTTCTACAATGATACTTTGAACTATGAAATGCATGTAAGCTATCTATTCAGCCCAGACGCTGACGTGACCCCTCTTGACCGCACCGCAAAGAAAATGGAGGAGGACGGTTCGTCTGTTCTCTCTGTTGTTGTTTATCCTTTGGAGACTGTTAAATTTGCCTCTGGGGAAAAAGGAGTATATAAGGCTGGCGTGTCCGCCGAACCTCTCTCTAATGAGTACAGGGAAACCCTTCAGATCATTACACAAACTGCCGCAAATGAAATCAGACGTGTTTTGCACCTAACACCCAGGTCCGTCGATGAGGAAGTCACGCTACAGAGATGTGTTGAGACAAACACGCCTTATGTTGATTTGAACTTTGAGCCTTCTTTGAAAATGCTTTGCCGTCCCGATGTAGATGCCCGTGTTATTGAGCCCACAGAGATCAGACGTGCAGCGCTGTGCCATGGTGTCAACGCTGATGAAGTTGCCGCTATCCGCGGCCCTGTCATTCCACAGTGCATTGATTCAGGTTTGCTCTATGACACCTGGCTTACGTCTGCTCTGGCTGTCCTAGCAGAGGATGAGAGACGTGTGAAGGAGATATTTGCACTCTGTAGTCCGGAAGAAATGAAGCTCGGTGCATACCGTCTCTCCATAAACAAAAATGGGTGGTGGAAACCTGTAATTGTAGACGACTTTCTTCCTACAGTCAATAACACCCCATGCTTCGCACGCACTCTGGATGATCCATCAGAGTTATGGGTCTCTTTGTTACAGAAGTTGTACGCCAAACTACATGGGTCATACGCCAGCATCACAGGTGGTGACGCTGCACTTGCCTTGAGGGATTTCACAGGTGCCCCATCGTACCGCTTCGATGAGGAGTGGGCAAATGCCTGCAAGGAGGGTGAGAATTCTGATGAGCTGTTGGCTAAGGTTATGCATTACCTGGAGGCTGGTAACACTGTTTTACTTACCACACCCGCAGGGGCAAATGCTAAGAAGACGGCAAACACAGGATTGAGAGATGGCTACACGTACTACTTGAAGGCGGTATGCCATATCCCAAATTCTGGCCACGTAATGCTAAAGATTCATAACCCGTGGGAACTCACTAATCCATGGACAGGGGAATGGTGCGAAGGAAGCAAGAACTGGGATAAGTACGATGAAGTGCGCCACATGTGCAATCCGGACTTCTCTTTGAAGGATGGTTCATTTTGGATGGAGTGGTCCGATGCCGCACAGTACTTTGACGGATGCAGTGTTGTATTTACATCCCAAAGCCCTGTGTATGACTATCGTGTGCTTGCCGAATTCAGTTACGTGCAGCCCAACGTTATGTTCATGGTACGTGCTGCTGAGCCTGTTGAGGTGATGCTCACGCTCACACAGAAGGACAAGCGCGGTGTCCCGATCGACAAGCCGGACGCCAAACATTCCCCCATTATGATCAATGTCTCGCGCGGGGATGGAAACAAACAGCGTGTGGACAAGAGCAGCACAAGCAACCCGGAGGAGCCCAGCGATGCATTCACGTTTGTTGTTTCTCGTGAAGTCGCCATGACGTACACGTTTGAGCCGAGTGAGGAGCCGTACTTTGTCATTCCTCGCATTCACCGCAAGGGAACATCGGCGGGACAGAAAAAGGACTTTGTTCTCGGCATCCGTTCGCTGACGCCGCTTGAAGGAAAGCTTGACGTTCAGCTGACGCACATCGACGCTAACTCCCCCGTCCTCCGCAACCGCGTGTCGTTTGTTGTTGAGGAGACGCCCGAAGTGATTCTCCCGCTGCAGAAGAAAATGCCCGGGGAGGCGGTGGAGACCGGCGCCGGCAGCAAACTGTCAACGGCGACGATCCCCGAGAAGCAGCCGGCGGTGGCGGAAGAAGAGAAGGAGGAAGAAGGCGAGGAGGAGGAGCAGAAGGAAGCAGTTGCTCTGAAGGAGGACGCCAGCGAGCACGAACTGGGACTGCCGCTGGAGGAGGAAGAAGACATCATGAAGAAGACGAAGATGAACGGCGGCGCGGATGGTAACGGCGCGGAGGATCACATCATCTTCAAAGAGAACGGACATATCGAGTGACATTGCGGTGGGGCACACACGCCCTGCAGACAAGTAGAGAAGCTCAAGCACGACTGCAGGAAAACCGAAGGGAAAAATAAAAAATAAAAAAAATAAAAAGGAAAGACACCAAAGCACAATACATCCGCGTCATCAAAAAGAGAGAAAAAGAAAGGAGAAAGTGAGAGAGGGGTATGGGGTAGAAATAACAAGAGAATAGTAAAACAAAATAAAATGAGAAAAAAAGGAAGAAATATAGAAAACCATCACCATTCCTTTTAGCCATGTTTATATTCTCCACTTGGATGCGTGCGTTCGCGTCGTCGCCAAGAAAACGAGGGGTGCGGAGGAAAAGGAGGAGAAGAAAATCGCATCATGAAAAGGGATGGATGGAGGCAAAAGGAAAAAAAAAAGTAAGAAAAAAGGGAAAACAAAAGGGGAGAATACCGACACTGGCAATTCAAGCAACCAAACGAGCAGTCTGGATATATATATTTACTCATTTATTTATCTCCTTCATTGTGATCAGCAAAACAAGCACAAAAAGGGAGTTGAAGGGTGCAAAAAGAAAAATGAAACAAAACGATATTCGGTACAAATGGCTGTGAGCTTCTTCTCTATACAGACTTCTCCATCTTACACAGGCGGTATTTTGGAGATGTGGGAAGTGAATGGAGTGAAGTTGTGGTTTGTGTGCTTTCGTTTCTTTTCACGGAGTCTGTGTTTTGCTGTGCACTGCTGTGAGTTATAAATGATCAGATGAGGAAAAGAAGACAAATGAGGATCGAGAAGGAAGAAGTGGCCAGTAGGCAGAGCTGAAGAGGACTTGAGGAGGAAAGGGGCAGAGTTATGGAGAAAGGAAACCGAAGGATAAATATATATATTCGTGCGGACGCAGATGTACAGATTACTGGATCCTCTACTGTTCATATTTTCTTCTTGTAAGCTCTTTTGTCTCGGGGGATTCTCTCTCTTTTTTTTTTTAGGAAATTCCCTGCCCCCCCCCCCAAAAAAAAAAAAGCGAACAAACAAGGCGGAAAAAGAATTTCACATTTTGTTTGTATTCTTGTGTGTATTTTTGTTGTTGTTGTACGTCTATTTATGTATGATTTTTATATTTAAGCTGCTTTTGATCCCGTTCTTATATGTATATATATATATATATATATATATATATATATTCTTTTGTAGTTTCTCTGCATGGTCAGCGAGGTCTGTCTTCTCCTCCTCTTTAAGTCTTGTTTGTATTTCTCTTCTCTTCTTTCTTCTTCATTTTCCTTTTTTTCACTTTGTCACTCTTTCCTTTTTTGTAGCTTTCCATTTATTCACTGTATTTTCCGCCCTCTGTCTAGGCGTCCACACCGCAGTATACACAGAGTGAGTAAACTTCTTTTTTAGAGATCGTTGCTGTGCAATGCGCCGCCCTCATTGTGTTGCGCTCTCCCTCTCGGGGGACACCGGCGCGGGGCAGCCGGCCACCCTCAACGGCGACTGGTCGCTGGTCCATCTCTCCAGCGTCCCGTCCTTCCCCTTCTCCGAGTTCTCCCACCCCACCCTCAGCGGCCACTCACCGCTGCTCTCAAGCCTCAGCGATGAGCCCACGGAGCACGCCCCGGCGGGCACAGGAAAAGGAGCGCACCCACCGGTGGCTGGGAGTGCACCCAACGGTCCCGGTGAGAGGAACGGCGGCGGTGTGGCCTCCGCGGGATCACCGCCAGCAAACAACTGCGCTAGGCGGCAGGCCTCCGCGGGCACGAGTGTGGGACGCCGCGGCATAAAGCCGCTGGAGAAGACGGCGATGGCGCAAACCTTGACGAATATACCAACACGAAGAGAGTTGCGAGATAATAGAGAAGAGTTTCATAATGTACATCTGCCTTCTCTATCAGATTCTTCTCAACCAATTGAAACATCAGCTGAGTCTTTGAAATTAAAAATGAACAATAATCCGGAGAATGAAACAAATACACGACATCCATCTATTCTACGCCATGGGGGTAGAAGAAGGTCTGTAAATGGACGGGACGCAAAGCGCCGCAGTGTAACTACGTTTTCCATCGCAGATGTAGTAGTGGACATAAATGATACTCTGGTGGATCGACCTCCACAACAAGTACAAGAACTGTCACCTCAAAACATGCAGACAACATCCAACTGTAGCTCACTGAGTAGAATGAATGAGTTAGAGGGCCAGTTCTTACCTCCACTTGAAACTGCAGTACCTCCAACTTCACTCCCACCTGTAGCAGTAGTGAATGCAGAGAAAAGTATTCCCAATGTAAATACCGGTGTTATAGATTCCCGATCAACGACGCGGCAGCCCCGATCCATCGACTCTACTCCTGGAGAGACGAGGCAAATGCCCCACCAAAGGACCGTACCTTCTTCAGTAGGAGCCAATTATAGGTGTGAACTAACCTCTCATGCTTCCTTTGGTGGGACGAAAGAACGTTCACCAGAAGCCGATCCACGTAGGAAGCAGCTAAAACAGTCGGTGTCCCGTGAGCGACTTACTCAATCTCTGAAGCGAGTCTTAGAGCCGGAGGTGCTTCATCTTATTCGTGAGCACATTTCAGACAACTGCCATGGCATAGGTGTAGATACCATTCTCCATTTGTGCGACACACGCCTTAAAGAGCTTGAAGAAAACACCCCGCTTGATAGTGCCATGACTGCTGAGGGAGGGGAGGTGGAGCAGAATGGTATTACCTTCAAGGAGGGGGAGGCCGATGAGGAAGATAGTAATAAATGTTTCCCTGATGATGCTTTGAATTCCACTATTGAAGAGGATGAATTTGACGATAACAACATAAAAGAATCTGTGTACCCTACAGTTGATCCACGTACAAAATACTCCTTTGCCACACCTTCTGTTACGGGAACAACCTCGATGGTGTTTCCATCCGGCATGCTGTACAAAATCCATACTGAAGGTGGGGAGTACTTTTTCTTCAATGACACGCTGCAGTATGTCATGGTGGTGCGTGTGCGGTGCAATTTGCGTGGAGACGAGGTTATGAATGAGAAGGTTGTCCAGGCACCTGTTGGGAACGGTGAGACGGAGCTCACGTTGGCCATCTTGCCGGAGGAGACTGTCTTTTTTCTTAAGAATATTAAAAAGCTTCCACGTATCTTAGCAAAGGGCGCCATGCCCCCGTCGGATTTTGTTGCCCCTTCTGTAAAGCGCAATGAACATGATATTGATGCTTGTATTAAAAAAGTGCGGGCAAAGTTAGGCTCGAGGAGTCGTGCAGGGGACCAAAAATCTTTTTTAAAGTGCTGCATTACCCACGGGATTTTTTTTACAGATCTTGAGTTTCGCCCCTCTAGACTCTCCTTGTGTCGCCCAGGTGTGGATGAGGGCACATTAACTCCGCTGACATGGCGAAGGCCTGTTGAGTATTTACTGCTTACGGAGGTAAGTGAGGCCCGTCTTTTTAGGAATAATATCTCATGTCAGTTGGTACGCCAGGGCATTCTTGGGGATCAGACAGTCATTGCGGGCATAGCGGCAGTGGCCATGTACCCAGGACATGTTCGTTGGATGTTTCGACACCCGGTGAGTTCCCTGATTGGGAAAAGTGAGCGTGCTGTGGGTGCGTACCGTGTGACTCTGTGTAGCGGAGGGTGGTGGACGACGTTCTTACTGGATGATTACTTTCCGGCATCACTGAACGCGCCGCTCTTTGCACGCTGCCCCCTTGACCCACGACGCCTGTGGGTGTCATTTTTGGAGAAGGCGTACGCCAAAGCCCTTGGGTCGTACATGGCGTTATGCTCCGCGGATGCACTTGAGGTTTTGGCTGATTTCACAGGTTTCCCTACGCGTCACATGGATGATTTATGGGCCGCTGCTGCTACTGCTGTTGCTACAGATACTCCTGCGGCTGCAAATGCCCTTTATAAATATATTCATAGTTGTACGAGACGCCACTTTATTATTATGGTGTACACGCCCTCACCCCAAAGGCCCTCCTCTGCATCTTCCATTGATATCTCACGCCGACTCTCCATGCGCTTCAGTGGCTCTCCAGATGGAATGCCTCTCTTTTTGCCAGGCCATGTATATTTTATCACGGAAGCCATTTACTATGAGGATTTGGATCTCCGTATGGTGCGGCTGAAAAATCCATGGACATGTTTTGCAACTGGAAAACCACGCAAGCCGACGAAGTGGAAGAAGAGTAAGTGGTTTGAGCAGTCAGAGAATAGCACGTCCATTGTACCCTGCAACAGCATGATGTCGCAGGGGACACATCAGGATGGTGCCGTTGAAGGAAAAAATAATGTTCTCAAGAAGAAAGACTTTGGAACAATGTGGTTAGAGTGGTCAGAGGCGTTGTCGACATTTGAAGGCGGTGGCGTTTGCTACACATACTGGAGTTGGTACGACTACCGCATTAAAAACACTTTTCATCAAACCATACCCAACGTTGTGCTAGAGTTTCGCGTTAAAAAGAAGGTAGAAGTTATCTTTTCCCTGTTGCAAGAAAGCCGGCTGAGGAATCCTGGTAGTGCAAAGGCCTCTGGCTACGATGCGATGCTTCTTTTAGTCACACGTCATAAAATGGCGACAAAAATGGAGATGCCGGCGTACATGAGCTGCGGGGACGTAGAGACTCGGAGCGGCAAGTTGACATACCACGCAGCCCGCGACATATCTCTCAAATGTATACTTGAACCGACGTTCAGCCCATATTACGTCATTCCGCGTGTGTATGAGCCCAGTAATAAAGTGGAGACACCGTTTGTTCTTTCCATCTTCTCTGATACAAAGATTGGAGACGATGTTGCTCAGGTGCGATTTTGTCACTTAGATCCCTCTTGTGAAGTTTTTAAAGACACATCATCGTTTGTAGTAAATCCGAAGGTTTGTTTGCCCACCAAGGCAACCTATCAGTGCCGCACGTCCTCCAGTGTTTCTGTTTGCGAAGGAGAGTGCATAAAGCCGTAAGGGAAAAATATAATCGTCTTATACAGTAATGAAAATGAGTCGAATTTTTACCAGGGCATGGGAGTACCAGTAAAGAGCATATACACCTCTCCCCATTTCTGTGTGTGTGTGTGTGTCTTTCTCCTTCCCTTATATTTTGGACTTACATGCATACATAGTTGGAGATGTTAGTGACATTCCAAATGGGAGGAAAATTGAATAAATAAGGGAATGGCGCAGAACAAACAAAGACACGCCGGGAAAAAAAAAGTGGTGGTGCGGCAGGGTTGAAGCAAAATTATTTCTATTAGTATTATTGGATATGTGTTATTTTTTCTTTGTTTTAATTTAATTTAATTTGAGCACTTCCTTTGCCTCATATTTTTTTTGAACTGACCCTCTCAATGTGATAACGCTGCTGCATCGCTTTTTCCCTTTACCCCTTTCTACCACTAGTTGACTTATATATATATATATATATATATATATACGCGATGCGTATCAACATCAATACGAACACAGAGAATATAGTTCCTAAAGGACATGCAACATTTGGAGGGGTGTGTGGATAACTAATGCTGGAGGCAGTAAAGTGGAAAATCAAAAGAAAAAAAAAGTTATATATTTTCCTATTTTCTTCTTTTTTCTTTTCTCTTTGTTTCTTATTATTTTCAGTCTATTAGCTTAGTGACAGCAAAAGATTATTACCTGTTTCTCCTACGTGAGGCACATTGCATACGTTGGTGTAGTTACTTAGAGGGGAGAGTTGTCTGTGTGTATTAGCACGTGTCAAAGAGAGTACCAGCAGATAAAGAAAGAAATAGAGAGAGAGAGAGAGAGAAAGAGAGAAATACTTTGAAGCAAAAGGAAGAAACAAAAGCAAATATTCCCAAAAAAATAAACAAAGAAGAAAGACGATAAAATGCAGGTCGACAGCCGCGACTCTTACTTTTTGCCCATCCCGAGCCGCATGACGTCGATGTGTGACGATGAGATGCGCACTGTTACTGTGGCGACACCGCTGCCCGACCTCCTCCCGAGGGATTTTGTCGAGATTCAGCGGATGCGGAGGTTGCGAAAGGATGCAGAGAGCGGGAAGAAGTACGTGCCACCACGCCATGACTTGCCCCCACCCTATGTGAACGATGATGAATGTGACGAGTTTGAAGATGCCACTATCAACACGGCTGTGGAAAATCTCTCATGGGTAATATCAAAGAAGAAGTACATGCTGAAGGGTCCGGCAGTGGAAGGGGAGGTGTCGTCTGTGTTTGACAGTGGAATGTTGTACAAAATCATTGTAGATGACGGTTCATGGTATTTCTATAACGATACAGAAAAGTATGAAATGCATGTGCGTTTCCGCTTTGGGTCCAAATCCGAGTTGCAGCCAGGAGAACGAGTGGATATGTTTGTTAAGAGTAATAAAGAACTTGAAGCCTTTTTGATTGTTTACCCACAAGAGACATTGAAACTCATCTCCGGTAAAGTGAACGGATTCAAATGTATGGCCAAGGCTATGCCGTTGAGCGATGACAAACGGTCCACGTTCTTTTCCAAAATAAATGATAAGGTTATTGAGGAACTAAGTAATATTGCAGAAAAATTGGATGTTGATAACATTTATGCCTTGGAAGAGGGACAAGTTCTTCAGTACTGTGTGGAAAATGGTGTTCCATACATTGACTCCAGTTTCGTTCCATGTGATGACTCCTTGTACCGCCCGGATGTGGACACGTATAAAGTACGCTGTTTACCATGGTACCGCCCCGATGCATATATTCCAGAAGATCAACTGGAAGAGATACGTCTATTCCGTCGCACCATTGTACCTTCTCAAGTCACACAGGGGGATATTGGTGACAGCTATTTTATCTCTGCCATGGCATCTCTTGCAGAGTCCAAAGAGAGAGTTCGAGATCTTTTTCGTCACCCCATCAGTGCGTCACACGGAAAAACGGAACGCGCTCTTGGTGCATATTGGGTAACACTGAACTACAATGGATGGTGGTGTCCTGTTCTCATTGATGATTACTTACCAGGATACCGTGAGGGACCTGAATTTGCACACTGTGCCATTGATATGCGCCGTATGTGGGTTGCACTACTTGAAAAGGCCTACGCGAAGATACACCATTCGTATTCAAACATCGCCAGTGGTGACCCACTTGAGCCTTTGCAGGACTTTACAGGATTTCCTATCACTCGCTTTGATCCTGTCTGGGAAGACAGTGTAAACGGTGACGAGGAGCTCTTTAAGCGTATTCTGCTCTATGATAAGAAGAACTTTATTACAATGCTTTACACACCTCGTGATGACAGTTCTAACAATCGAAGTGTGAATGTGTCTTCTCAGAATGGGGGAACAAGCCTGGAGAGCCGCTACAAGGAGATGGGCTTGAACCTGCACTGTGGGTATACAATTCTGCGTGTGAAGTATTTTGAAGACTTTGATCTTCGCCTTGTTCAGATCCGTAACCCATGGGGCACCGGTGAGGAGTGGAATGGAAACTGGGGAAAGAAGGACAAGCGGTGGGAGAAGTATCCAAGTGTCACAGCCTGTTGCTTCGCAGATGGAGGCAAACCCACAGATCTTGATCGCACCTTTTGGATGGAGTGGAGTGATGTCTTGACGACGTTTGTCGGTGGTGGTGTCTGCCATGTGAAGCCCAACTGGTACGACTACCGTATTCGTGGTGAGTTTACCGATGGGTTCCCAACAGTGAGCCTTGAGATCAATGTCTCGGATCCCGTGGATACATTCATTGTTCTTTCGCAGGAGGACGAGCGGGATGAGGAGGACCTCGAATACAGCGCCGTGCTCATCAGTGTCTCCCGCCATGGTGAGAAAAATGAGAAGATGGACTGCACAAGCAACGTGGATGTAGAGAAACCGGATCGGCAGTTGAAGTTTAACTTCGCCCGCGATGTTGCGCTGCGCTACAGGTTTGAGCCGGAGGGCAACCCATACTTTGTTATTCCCCGCGTGCACGACACCGCCGTCTCGAAGCCGTACGTTCTTGGCCTGTTAATGGACACATACGTCGGCAACGGCATCCGGGTGGAGTTCAAGGCCGTTGACCGGGAGTGCAAGGTGTTCCAGAACATGCCCAGCTTTTCTGTGAAGGGCATGACAAGGGACGTCAGCACGGAGTTTCAGATTCGCAACCCGCGCCAGCCGTTGGAGCGTATGGGGGCGGAACTGAAGGATGAGCGGCTGAAGGAGTTCGGTCTCTACGAGGAATAGAGGAGGAGGAAACCTCACGTGTGAAGCGAAGAGCTATATATTCATACATAAGTACGTGCGCCCAGAATATATATAATAATAATAATAATGAAAAGAAGGAAATGTGCGATATAGAGATTACCGAATGCTTTATCTTTTGTTGATTTGTTTTCTTATAACTTCTGCCGCCCAAGGGTAATGAAATCGAGCGAACAGGATATTTGTGTTTTATATTTTACTTTTCTGCAAAGAAAAGTCGAGATCAACAATTCATTCACTGTTACGTATCCGCCGCACACTGTCATATGCTGGTTTTTAAATATTTATTCTCCCTTCATTCACTGTAGTAGATGCGTCTTTCTCTCCTATTTTTAGTTTTGTCTCTCTTCGTCTTCCCTTCTTTATCAGGGGGACATTTTATCCCACCAGCAAATGTCTTTTTTTTTGTTTTCTTTTTGTTCCCCATGATTCGTTCTGGGTAGTCCTTTCCTTTCTTTTTTACTTTACGATTGTGTCAATTTGCAGAATATATATATATATATATATATATATATATATATATATGTGTAACTGACGTAAAGAACTTTATTTTAAAATATGTGAATCGTAGAATAAATAAACACGAACAAATGCACTCCTGGTCACTCAGTCACCCTCATACATTATGATTCGCTCTATGTGTTTCATTGCTTGTGTACGAAGGGAGCTGAATGTACACAGATGCATCACTGCACCCACTCCATGGTGCAATATTCTCTTGTCTCCACTCAATCCACAGGAGATGTGCAGTCTCAAGACGGAAAAAACAAAAACAAAAACAAAACTGTATACGTTGTGTCGCATGCCTGCGGTGGGAATCGTTTGGTGAAAAGAATCATCATGTCTTTAGTGGGGAAACATGAAAAGGAAAGAAGATGCCTGTTAATTTAAAGGAATGCTGATGAGCAGCATATACAAAGGCAAACATACACAAAAACATACAAGAGAGCGAAAGAAAAATGGGTATGAGAAGAGTGGGATGTATGTTTACGATTGTAATGAACAAAAAAAAGAGTCAAGAGGGGGAAAGAAGGGAAGGGCTGTACTCAAAGCAACAGTTTCGTATATTTCCCTTTGTTTTTTATTTTTTTTTTCCTTTAGGCTTTTTTTTTCTGGTAGTGCGTCTGGAGACACTCAATTAAATATCTGTAGTGGCAAATAAATACTGCATTTCTCACGTCATGCCACTTCCACCCTTTTTTTATTCCCCGTGCAATGTTTCAGCATTTCGGCATTTATCACTCTTCCATTCTTTTTCCCCCATCTTTGTTTCCGTGTTTCTTTCTCTCCCTTTATCTGCAAGCTACACATGTGGTAGAAGCACCACAAGAATGGAATGTGCTTTCTTGTAGCGTTTGATCTCTCCACTTATGTATGTGTGTATGAGAATACCGACAAATTCTGCGATGCCTGCATCCACACTGCTTCAACACTATCACCAGGGCAGACTGGAGGAACTTTTTTCCAATAACATGAGGAGTCCAATTTAGTCTCTGTTGATACTTTACTGGAGAAGCACCCCTGGGAAAGGAGGTGCGGATTATGTACAGGCGACGATGATCTTGGACGTCACGACATTATTCGATGTGGAGTTGCTGTTTCTCAAAAGCAAAGCATGTGGGTGCCTCCCAACGTCTTGACGTGTACCTGCAAGTCAAACATTTTTACCTGAGCTCTGCAAAGCCTCCCATATACGCGGCTAGTCCCCGATGTCTCTCAAGAAGAACTTCAGTACTGACAAGGAGAAACACTTCGGTTCTCTGATTCCCTCCCGTGGCGAGAGGAAAGCAGACGATAGGGATGTGAAAATACCGTAGTCAAACTCTTTTTGTTTACTTTTCCTCTCTGCGTGTGTTGCTCCATCGACCATTCACCCATCCCCTCGGCAATGTACGTATGCATGTATACACCTATCCATATATGTATGCATTATTTACTTCTCATTTTCTTCTTTTTGTTCTTTTTCTTTGCGCACTCAGATCCCATAGAATACATACCCGCTTTCCTTCCCAGCCAAAAAAGATACGGAAAGCGATGTCTGATTCCGCCAACGACATGCAAGGATACGAAGGTGGGGTAGTCATACAGGACCTTGAACCAAAGAATGATTTTCCAAATGAGCAGGAATGTATTGTCAAGCGCCGCACTGCGCAACTTGA
>JAWVMQ010000111.1:0-82007 GCA_036321185.1 Trypanosoma lewisi | reverse complement strand
TGTTCCGCGGCAGGCGCTGCCCGTGCTTCGACGGGGGCTTGGCGAGGCAATAGCGATGGTTAGCGGTGAAGGCGGCAAGCTTGCAATTCATTTGGCGCGGGAAGGGCAAGCCGATGGGGGAAATTGCGCTGCTACAAAAAGAAAACTTTGTTCCACACCCACCCGACAAGGACGCAATCGCTGTGGACAGGAAAGCGCCACCAAATGCCTTCAAGGCGGGCCCCCATCGAACAGGACGCTTTTGCCCATCGCACGGGAGGGACGCAAAGTGGATCCAAAAAAAAAAAGATTGCGAAGCCTGAAGGGCAGGGAATGCCTAACAACGCTAAAAACAGAAGGCGTCGCAAAAGCGTCAGGGCCCCTGTGAATGTCAGCGATTTCCTTAAAAAGGGGAGCACCGACACACGCAGCAGCAGCCAACGCTGAAAATAGTATTGGGACAAGGATGCCCCCGACCCTCCGGAAACACGCGGGCCCGATAGAGTTCCCCAGAAGCACAGTGCGATATCTGGGCCCCCACGCTGCAATAGCCAAACAGACAGCGGACCCCACAGCGTTGAAGCGAGGAATCTGCAAAGGTTCGTGGGTGAAACGCGGATTCATCTTGGCATGACGGGCATGCCGAGGCGTGGTAAGGCTTTTAGGGGCATACTTTGCTGCGGAAGGTGCGTTCATCAAAGGCCGCAACCGCCCCAAGGTTTGGAGCCAATTCCGTTGCAACAAGTGCAGGTGCCAACTTTGGATTGCGAAAGAGTGTCCAGTCGGAGGATCCAGACGACAAGGAGTCGTATGGAGGACATTTGGCGTAATATTGCGAATGCCAGTGCAAACGCCAGTTAGGATGGAGAGGAGGAAGAGATTCCCAGTTAAGGATACCCGTCACAGATGCGCAAGTTTTGATGCGAGCTGGAATTGTCGAACCAGCATCCAAGAGTAAGACTCGAGAATGGGTCGCAGCCTTTCTTCTCTTGTTGGATGAGAAGGCAGCAAGGCTTCGCAGAAGATTCGTTGCGCGGCAAAAGGTCCAAAGTAACAACGACGAGTATAGAGCGGATGTGCCTCTGTAACGTAATCCTTTCATTGGGTGCGGTGTTCAGTGGGATAGCCGCATTATTTGATTTAAAAGCGTCGTTTTTTCCAGGTAGAGCATCCAAGGAATATAAGAAAGTTTTTCAGATGTTGGACCGAAGAGGGTCGACTAGTGGAGCTTACACGCCTGGCGATGGGGCATCGATGTGGCCCAGAACTAGTAAATACCATCGCAAGAGTGATGGCAGGGGAACCCACTGCAGTCGTCGAAGAATACAAAGCACCAGCTGATATACGCACTGGCGTGGGGACCGATAACCCCCGCATAAGTGGGGCCGCCGAAAAGGTACAGCAATGGGGTGTATGTATTTAAAAAGATTTCAAAGCCTGTAACGCTACAATCGGCGAGTTTGAGGATTCGATTGAGGAATATGATTTGTTTGGTGTGCATTTCAACCACATTTCAAAGAGAGTTTTGGTAACGTGAAAAAAAAAAGCGCATTGGAAACTGAAGAAAGCGGCAGATTGGGGCAGAATTGCTATCCAAGAGTTAGGATTCGTGAAGTCACGCATGCTGGACGTGCCCGGGGCTCCGCAGGAATCTCTGCACAAACAGTGCGTGCTCCTCAAGATGGTGCGACGACGATTGCCGCAAGCGAGCAGAAATTCGAAGAAGGAATTGGACTTTGCAGCGCAATCTAGGACAGATCCAAATTGACGAGACATGTCTAAGAATGCTCGTTGGGAACATACCGGTCACCCCAGAAAATTTCAGAAGCCATTGGCGGTGCTTGTGGCCGACGCGTCGTTCCAAAGTTTGGGAGCTATTTTGTTTAATAACTCTGGGCTGGTTTTCTTCACGGGGACCAAATGGACAAAAGCGCTTCTTATCATAACAGTGGCTTGGGCACGGGCAATGCAGTTGGCCATTCGTGCTTTCGGGGAGCGCACTCCGTCTTCCATGGGTTTATTTGCTGGCAGCCCAACGGTTATAGGAGCGACTAATAAAGGCCAGTCAAAATCTCGACCTCTAATCGTTAAGTGTTGTGCGGTTGGTAGATTGCTGCGGGAAAAGGGAATAAGCGCCCTTTTTCATTATCTCAGATCGGAAGAGAATCCGGCGGACGGCGTGCAGCGGGGCAAAGGAATTACCAGCGTCAACGTAGCGAAGGAAATAAGGCTGGCGAAGGAGTAGCGTGGAAGAAGTGAGATAACTTCTTCACCGTTTCGTCAGTAAATTTTTTATGAACTCAGAAATCCTTTTATTCATGTTTTCGTTTCGATATTTTTTACTGTAAAGGAATAAAGGTGATGTGTTGTTTATCTTTGCTCGGTTGTGTATAATATTGGTCGATATATAACGCCTTTTCCCTTTTCAATCTTCTCTTCTCTTTCCATTGCCGAGTCAGCAATAGGAGAAACATTACTCTGCAAGCAGAATCTTTTCACAACTACACGGTCATCGGGCGATGCTCTGCGTCCACCCGTGTAGCTTTATGGGGGAGTTGTGGTGGGCTTACCTCACTAACTTGTCTCAGGTCTCTCAGACGTGGCGCTGCCCTAGGTCTGTTTTCCGTTTCTAGTTTGCAACCAAATAGGCTATATTAACTGCTCTCTTGTTAAAGCACTGCCCCAGCCAAAATATGCAAGATCCAAAGCGACGTTTCTGCTAGGTGGGTAGGTGCCAATTTTGACACGCCGAAGCGCTGGTACTCGTCACACCCTGAGGCAAGCTCGCTGGCCTCGACAGGCGCGGACAAGTTTACGCACCAAACGACTAGGAGAGCTTTATAAGGTTTGCGATGCAAATCCTACGGCGATTCAGAAACGACGCTAGTCTCCCACAACGCTGTAACGGAGTCAAGCGGACGGAACCGCCTTACCACGCCAGCGTGAAGGCACAACTGGTTATTACCTTTCCGGCTGCTGAACAGGGTGTCAATACGCTCTTCGAGGTCGCCATACCTTTTCTATAGTCGGAAGCCGGGGGCGAGGGCCTGTCACTTGATCGTGTGCTTACTCCTGGACCGTGTGCTTGGCCCAGGTTTGGAGGGCAACGGTAGGTTTTACAGTGCTGACCGCGATCGCCGTAACACCACGTTCGGTTTGCAAATAGAGGGTGACAACGCACCGCTTGACACTCCATGACCACATAAAAAGCTATTTGTCGTTGATAAAGGCTGATTGTAGGAAGCGCAAAGGAATGGCAAATAATCCACGCCACGTGCCACGATGGATGGGCAACGTCTATTCCAAAGAACAGAGAATTGCGACCGGTGTGCGGGATTGTTGTGCCAAAGCTGCGGTCCCTCAGGAAAGTGCCAACAAGCCCCTTTCTTGACCACATAACTAGCAGAACTTGACCGCGCAATTGGGACAGCACCGCGCACAACGCCAAGCCAGCAACTGAAGTGCGGCAGGAAAACACTTCCACGCGCAGCTGCGGCAGGTCTCTGCACACTCTTTGCTCCTAACTTGCGGTAGAAGATTGCAATGGTTGAAATGTAGTGCGCCGGGTATGCGTTCCCACGGTCTTCAAGCACCCCAGCTATGAAAGCAGACAGTGCCTTATTCACCACGCATCGGAAGGTTAATCTTCTGATTGAATCCTACTTTTTGACGGCCAAGAAGCACTGTGACTCTTACCCCCCACCGTTAAATAAGCCAACGGCTGTCGAGTTTACCCCCATCACTATGGCAGAACTTGATCGGGCTCTGCGTTTGTTGCCATTGGGCTCTGCACCTGGCCCTGGGGAAGTGCATGTGTAGACAAAGCGGCGCATGAACAAGGTGACGAAGAGATCCGCACCAAAATTCTTCAACAGAAGACTGGGCAGCGGCACGGTTCCGCAGAATTGGCGATGTGGGGTAAATATCCCCCTCCTGAAGCCGGGGAAAGAAGCAACAGCTCCTGAATCACATAGGCCGATACCATCAACCAGCTGCCTCCGCAAGCTTGTGGAAAAGATTGTGACCGCATTCATTAGTGAAATCGCAGGGCCTCAACTGACGTCGCGGCAATCTGGATTCCGCACTGGGCACTTGACGCTATAACAGTTGCTGTATCTTAAGGCTTCCATGCGGCGCACAAACCCAAAAGACCGTAGGGCGGCCATGTCTGTTGAGTATGCCAAAGGGTTCGATAGCGTAGGCCATGGTAATATCATACTGGGGATGAAACCGTTGTTCATCCCTAAACGCGCCACCCGCTGGGCAGCGGCGTTTCTCAACACCAGGCGAGCCACAGCACGCCTCGTCACCTGGACTCTTCACGAGGAATTCCTTCCCAGGGTACGGTGCTATAGCCCATCATGTTCATCATTGTAATGGGATCTTTCGGTTCCAGGCTTGCCACGGCCCCTTGATGAGACATGGCTTCCCCGGGGATCCCGCCCTCATCCCTCGACATGGCAACATAAATGTGACCAATTCGACCTTACAAGAAGGTTTCAACATCGCATGGACGTGGGGGAAATAACATTTCATCGAGGTCAATGCCGGTAAAACGAAGCACGTCTTCTTAGGCACCCCGGGCAAAAACCAACTGCATTTGCTCTTTGAGGGAACCCCGGTGAATTGGAACAAATGCGCACACCACGGGGTGTCACATTCCAGGGCTACCGTGGCATGTTGGAATCCACACTGGCCACCCCCAAAGGGCGGCAAACCAGAGGCGGCCCCAACCAGCAGCGATCTCGTCTCGTGCATTGGGGCCAAAAGAGGCACCCTAAAGGCCTTTTACCTTGCCATGGTTCAGGCCAAAGCCATGTACGGCATAGATGTGGGATACTGGGATGCGTCTCCGACAGCCAGCGCAACACTAGTTTTCATACAACGCAAAGCGGGAAAAACCTTTACGGGCATACCAAAAAAAAATCAAGCAGAAGATGCTGTACTTGAAACCAAAGTGCAGCCACTGCATAATACCGTCCTCGCTCGCAGCTTTTTATAGCAACTCAAGTGCGAAGGGTGAGGTGGCAGTTTACATACCAGCGCCGGCGTAGTTTTTCCGTCCGCTGCATCCAGTTTGGGAACTATGTGGTTCCACAAAAGCGCTCTATCCGGCATTGGTTTTTGGAAAACTGACGAGTTCCTCTCACGACAGCATCGCTACAGTTTGTATCTCGTCTTCTCTTCTTCACAACCGTAGATGGCGTCGGGGCGGAGGATCCTGATGAAGTTAAATATGAAGCCTGGACTTAATGGATGAGCCGGCGCCTTAAACGCAGAGGACAACTTCCAGATACGAAGAGAACACACCACGAACTCTGGGCAGAGGAATCAGTGGAGTTATTCATCAAATCAGGAGACGGAGCGATGATCTACCACGACGGCGCCATCACCACCACTGCAAAGACAGAAGCAGTTCCAAGATCATGTAATTGTGGAGCGGAATGTGTCGCACTATCTGTTGGCCTTCAGAAACTCCTGAATATCATCACGATTTCGAATCATAAGCCTTGAAGAGTTTTGATATTCACAGACCCACTCTCTCTCCTCACCGCAATGAAAACTTGTCGTTTGGCATCCTCCGACTCATACTTTGCCCTCCATGGGCGCTTGCACAGAATATGGGAAAGTGAGGGGCACGCTTACGGCTGCAATTTTCGTTCGGACGTTGCGGAGTGTCCAGGAACGAAGCATGTGACGCAGAGGAAAGGTGGCATCAGATTTCGCACAGCTGCAAGACACCTGGGTTACAGATAAAGTTGCGCTTACCAAACGCTTGCTGAGGGAAAAGGTATCCAAACCATTAACACATAGATCAACTATCGCGGGAGACTGGAAACCCACACAAACGGGCAGCAAAACAACCCGCGAAGATGAGTCTGCCTTGTCCCGTTTTCGCACTGTGGTCTCTCCAAATGTGGCTGGCTACTGCGATTGCTTCGGCCGAATATACCCAACACGCGCCGCTGGTGTGGTCCAAATGCGCCAACCCAGGGCCTAAGGAAAACTCGTGCAGAGACAACCCCCGCGCCACCAGCATATTCTCCTCCCCACGCTACAACGCACCATGGGACTGTCAGGTATGCAGGCTTCCGTGGTAATGCGGTAAACCGCATGAAAAAGGAACATAGCATGCCTCACGCCCAAGCGATTTTGAAGTCCAAATGCCCACATGACCCCTGAGTCGCCGGACATTTCACTGGAACCCATACCCCTTCTCGCAAACGAACAGGCTCCGCCTCATGCGCGGATTCAGCCGCAAAAATAACGAGGAAAGCAGATTCAGTAAGGAGAGCATACCTTCACAATCTGTTTCGAGCGTATCGTGTGCTCATCAAAACGGTCTTACAGGCCATCTTCAATACTTTTAAAAACAGCACTGCCCTAAGCCTGAAAGGAAGCGACCTAAGAAGAAAGAAGAATTAGCAAGAGACTCGTTGCTTGAGTGCGCCAATTGCGGGTTTAAGGGTTTAAATAAAGCAAGGCTACTAGAACGCATCCGTGCCCGCCACGCCAACGCCCCCGCGTTACAGCCTGAGACGGAGACCAGGCCCAAACCTCAATTTCCACGTTGCAATATGCAGGTGGGAGGAGCTGGGGCCCTAACAATACACATCGGATACAAACCCCCTGAGGGCAAGCGTGGCACAACGCCACGGATAGTGATCAAATGTCCGTGCGCAGTGGAGCGAAAACCTCAAGAGGACACCTTTCCCTCCATAGAAGAACAAAAGGCTAACAGGGAAAGTTTTCTCGCCTCTGAAGAAGGAGGGCTCTACGAAGGAACGGCGCCTAGTTTGTCTCAAAGGGTATTCCCACCAGGACTCCTTAACGTCACACTGCCGTCACTTCCATAATTTGGAAAAGACTAGGCCATCAAGAAAGCGATCAACGCCGGAAAATGACCGACACGTGGAACAGCCTGATGCCAATCTCAAGTGCCCCGCGTGTGGATTACAGTGTTTCAGCAAGGCTGGACTCACACGACATCGCAAAGTCGTGCGCAAGTATCGACCAGATATCGTGAAAACCGGCCAATGCTTCCAATGCGTGGAGGCGCTGCATCCACACAGCCGCCCAGCTCTTAAGAACTTCGATGGCGCCACGGCACTGACGGTGTAGAGGTGCGAAAACTATGCTTTATAAAAAAGGTTTTCCAATTCCTCAACAAGGGGGAACGGCTCCGTCTCAAGGGGTATCCCCTAGCGGTGGGGCGGCGCAAAGCCCTTGCACCTCTGGGCGCTGGCCGGCCCTTCCACTGTTTTTATTGATTTGTTTGCGTCGTTATTTGTTAATTTTTTTATTTTTATTTTTGGCTCTCTGGAGACGGTTGGTGTGGCGAATGTGGTTCGTTTTTTTTTGGTTTGCGGCGGCGGGGGGGGGGGGGTTCGCATGTGACGCTTTTGCCTTCCTTTTTTTTTTAAGTTTCTCCGTGCCATAAGCATTTTTTGAACCCACGATCGTTTGGGAGGCCTGGCCCCGGCATTTTGTGATCGCCGCGGCCGCCACACCAGAGGCCCGGCCGAAATGAAGGGGGTGGGGCCAGGACGTTCTCCAGCGGCCCCCCCGATCTCTTTAGGGCAGGGTTTCGTCAAAAGGGAGGGGGGTCCGAAAAGGCCTGCATCAGAGCAGGGGTGAGCGGTTTGGTTGGGATTTCTCTCCCGCAGGAGTGCGGGCGTCTCGTTTCGGTTTTTGTCGGCGGGGGCCGTGTGGGTTCGCGGCCGTCTGTGCGTTCCGGGGGCGCGCGAAGAAAATGAAAGAGTTGCTTCGCTACCGCGGCGCGCGCCGAAGGGAGGAAAAGGCCCGTTCTTTCGTTGCGGGCCGTCGCGCGCGACTGTTTCGAGGGGAAGGGCGCGGTTTCACCAGTTCTGCCTCTGTTTTTTTCGAGGCGGGGCCCGGACGACAAGAACAAAGAAAAAGAAAAAGAAACGAAAGGAAGGGAGGGGTGGGGGAGCGGTTTTCCTTGCGTTGTAGGTTTGTTGGCTGTTACTAGCGCGCCTTTTTGTGGGGCTGGTTGTCGCGGCGTTTCTGTGATTACCGTTGTTGCCCTCTGCCCTTTTTTCCTCGTTTTCGTGCGTTGGAATCTTTTTTTTTTGAGTTCTATTATTTTATTTCCTGCCCACGATTATTTGAGTGTTTTTGTTCTTAGTTTTTGTTTTGCCTGTGATTGATGGACCTTTATTATTATTATTATTATTATTATTATTAATTCCTTTTTTGATATTTAACTGAGGAAAGAAAAATCTGGATGTCCAGGGTATCATATGCCGCTTTATTTATTTATTTTATCGGAGTTGCTTATTGACTACAACACTGACTCTTCACTGGATCACGAGGTATGATTGCCACTTTGCATAGTTCTGATTTTTGAGTAAATGAGTTGATTTTTTTCTTTTAATATCTTTCTCTGACTTGTGTTGGTTCTTTTTGTCTATTCTTTTTCTTTTTTCCTGCATTTTGCAAAAAATCATATTAGTGGGAAATATTCATCTTATTTGTTTACTATAAAGGCTTGTTTTTGAAATGCGATACGTGTCTTCTCTTGAAGAATTTAACTCCATAAAGGAGGAGGCAGGAAAGGGCTTGGGCCTTGTGGTTTATTTCAGCGCCGTTTGGTGTGAGCCCTGCAAAGGTGTCCGGGAAGCATTGCAGGAATATATACCGCAGTACAAGGAAAAGGTCATTTTTGCTGAAGTTGATGCAGATGCTCGAAGTGATATTTGTGAACTTGTAGGCGTGGAATCTGTCCCATTTATTATGTTCTTTAGAACTTCGTCAAGGGATAAGACTCAAGAACGTGTTGCGGATGTGGTTGGTGGCAAACTGGATCAAATTGAAATGAACGTTATTTCTTTGTATGGGAATGGTAAAGATACTCGAGAATCATTTTCCGATCTTAATGAATATTTAAAGTATCTTACGACCCGCAAGGGTGTCATTGCCTTTATTACAGGCACCCCCTCAAGGCCTCGGTGCGGATTTACTGGGAGACTTGTCGAGATGTTTCATGATCTTGGAGTGAAATTTATTTACTACGACGTCTGGGCAAGTGATGAGGTATGTGAAGGACTCAAGAAATACTCTGAATGGCCAACATTTCCGCAAGTTTACGTTGATGGCGAGCTTATTGGGGGATTTGATATATGTAGCCAACTTAAGGAATCAGGGGAACTCAAGGACGTGTTGAAGCACTAAGGCTGGGATGGGCTTATTTGCTTCTGTATACGTTTTTTTTTAAATTTACATGGGTTTAACTTTTCTATTCTTTAATGCCTATTATTGTTGTTATTTTTCTTACAAAAATTTTTTGTTTTGTTCTAATTATTAAATTTGCTCTTCTGATTTGCTTTTTTTTTCTCTTCCCAACTCTCTCTCTCTCCCTCTTCTTTTTTTTTCTATCTTGTATCGTTCATATATACATATAAGACTCTGTGAAAAAGTTTGTCTGTTTTTTTTTTTTTGTAACAAAGAAGCAATAGTTATAAATAATATGTTAGCCTTTATTGCTGATTATATTCCTCTCTTTGTGAAGAACTTTGACTTTCATTTATTAGACTATGCATTGGATGAAATTCCAAGGAGTTCCTTTCCGGAGTGCATCTGTTGGTGATTTTCTATTTGTCAACTAATTCCATCAAGAAATAGAAGGTAGAATTTGCATATCTTTTGCTTGCTATTGCTACATGCTTTGAAATCTCCAAGAAATCATTATATACTCTGACAGGGGAGGCCCTTAAGTTTATTGTGCAGGCAATTACGTTCTCGTTTTCGTGTTTTGTGAATCCATGAGCTGGAAGGGATTTGAAAGGTTTTCATTTGTTATTCTTCACTGGCATTTCTCTGTGCTGAGTGGTGGAATATGATTCTTTCAGGAAGGAAGGAAGGAAAGAAGAGAGCTGAAACAAGGCAAGGCAAAATGAAATGCGTTGAAATCCTTGAGTGAAACGGCGAATACCATTTTTACTCTGACTCTATTATATTCTTACATCCTACTCATGTGTGTGTCTTGAGTCTTTTTTTTATTTTCCTTTTGCCGTCCTTTTACTGTTTCTTTTTGTGATGGCTTGTTGGGGTTAGAGATTTTAAATAATAATTGGAGAAACGAAAAGGAACGGTTTTTTTTTTTGGAAGTGGTGTTGTTGCTGTTGTTTCTTATGTTGCGCTTTTCTGTGGTTCCACTAAAATATCTTTCTGTTGTATTATTTCTCTGCTTTTTTTCTCTTTCGTTTTGCTTTCTTTCATTATTTTATGTTTTCAGAACGTCTGAGTCAATAATCTAGTTATGTTTTCTTCGGGAGTGAAGTATTTGACAAACTTATTGAAGCCTGCAGTGAATGATCTGGTGAACAATATTCGAAAAATTCCTCTTTTCTTTTGGATATATATATCAGTCTTGCTGTATATTACCCGCAAGCTTACTTATCACCACGGCTATGGTAGAAAAAAAATTAAGATTGGAGGCCAAACTGTATACGTGAACAGTGCCGAAGAGGCTATTGCCGAGAATGTCATCGACACATCAACGATTGATGTGCTCTTTGATAATGTGGGGGGTTTAGAGGAAGTTAAGGCGACGTTGATTGAACATGTAAAATGGCCATTTACGCGACCAGAGTTGTTTACTGGTAAAACATTGCGGTCACATCCAAAAGGTGTTTTGCTTTATGGACCCCCTGGGACTGGAAAAACACTTTTGGCACGTGCTATGGCGAAAGAACTTGGATGCAGTTTTATTAATGTGAAAACGGAGTCTCTTTTTTCAAAATGGGTGGGAGACACAGAAAAAAATGCTGCGGCCATTTTTTCTCTTGCGGAAAAGATAGCACCTTGCATTATTTTCATCGATGAGATCGATTCTCTTCTTGGATCTCGAAGTGTTATAGATTCCGCTCCTCACAATCATGCTAAAACAATTTTTATGACTCGATGGGATGGAATTACTCAAAGTGTTGCAAAGATTCTTGTTATCGGGGCAACAAACCGACCCAAATTTATTGATGAAGCTATACGACGTCGATTACCGCTTCAATTAGAGGTGCCACCACCGGATGAACAAAATCGTAAAAAGATTCTGAACCTCCTTTTGGAACACGATTTAGAGAACAATCCTAACAAGAGCAAAATAATTAATACTATTGCTGAGAGTACAGTAGGATACACTGGTTCTGATTTGACTGAATTATGCAAAGCTGCAGCGTTAATGCCACTGAGAGAAATGAGAGAAGAAGGTGTTCTACCACCGCTTGAACTTCGGCATTTTAGATCTGCACTTACGCGAGTGAGGCCATCTTTGATGGCCTAGAGAGAAGAATGGTAGATATATCTATCTTCCTATATGCTTCTGAGATTAAGAAAAAAAAGAAAAGGATGGAGGGGGGAGGAGAGGGACAGAAAGAGACAAGAGATAATAAAAGAAACAACCACATCAAAAAAGAAAAAGGAAGCTGAATTATACATAAATCTTCTCTTGGGCATAGTTCCTTTATTATTATTATTATTAATCTGAATTAAAAAAAAAAGCTTTTTTTTCTTTTCTTTTCCTCCCTCCCTCTCCCCCCTTCAACTTTTCATGTTTCGTGTGGTCAACTATTGTGGGTTGATCGGAGTGGTTTATGCGTTTTGAAGACCCTTTATGACCTCAGGGAAATGCTTAGCTGATCAGTTTAAGAGACAAGGAATACGTTATGAGGAGGTCTCTGGAATTCTTTGGTGCTCTTTCTGTACGGATGCAAAAGGACTAGAGGTAATTGAAGTAGTGTCAAGGGAAGCTGTCTTGCAGCACTGCAGTTTGAAACGGCATATGCTTTTTATGGAAGAACAGTTAGCGATTGAGCAGTATTGCCCTGTGGAGATTAATGGCCGGCGCATGCTTCTCGATCATCACTGTGTATATCCTGAGGTTATGTTTGGTAGGGGAAGGCTTTTGTTGGACGACACGTTGGGTTGCTTATTTTCTGAAGATGTTTGTGGAGGGGTGAAGTTATTTCCCCGACATAAATATTCGGTGGTGGAGTTAATTCTTTCTCCGAGTTGTGTGCCTTTGCCTCGTGAACCGGACTATATCACGGAAAGACGTGTTCGAAGTCATAAATGCCGTTTAGAGATGGGGATTTGGGTTTCTCATTACAATAAGTCTATTGAAGGGGAAACAGCAACAATGAAACGCAGGAGAATTGTTTTTGGAGGAGTGAATATGCAGAAAGAATAAATCACCATCAGAATAATAATAATAATAATAATAATAATACTGCTATTATTTCAGTGATAATTCTTTTGTATAAATGCGCATATGGATAATTCCTCTTTTTGGTTTTTGAAAATCCTTTTATTCTTATTATTATATTAACTTCCTCTTTCCTTATTATTATCTTGATATTATTCCATCTTTTTCATTTATTCTCTCTCTGTTCTATGAAAACTAAAAAAAAGAGAGACTCTCGATGAAGCGCTTATATGATGGAGTCAAACATCTTCTGGCAGGAGGAACTCTTGGCTACCTGGCTGCAGGCAAACCATATCAACCGTTTGGTGATGATTTTGGACTCACAATAATTCCCGACTACATTCAGTTAGCAGAGAAAATGGCACTAAGAAAAGGTTATGTGAACATTTATACTCAACGATCTTCTTCCATACGACTTAGTGATGGCCGTTTTCAGCTTCCACCTTTACCACCATCTTCTTTTTTAGCCTTAATAGACCGTATGGAACAGGATGGAATTGTACCAAATGGATGGTTAAATAATCAAACAGCAAATCTTTATGAACCAGGGGACTTTATACGTGCACATATTGATAATCTTTTTGTATACGATGATATTTTTGCGATAGTTTCTCTTGGAGCAAATGCCTTGCTACGTTTTGTGCATGTACAAAATGGAGAAGAGTTGGACGTGGTTGTACCAGATGGTAGTCTTTATATCATGTCTGGACCTGCACGTTATATTTATTTTCACATGGTTCTTCCTGTAGAGGAACAACGTTTTAGTATTGTATTTCGGCGGTCTATTCTAAATTCTGATGGTGGTTTTCGTCCGGTAATTACACCACTTGGAGAGTTTATGCCTTATCGATCAACACAAATTTTAAACACATTGTATTCAAAGCAGATTGGTGGTGTACGTGTGACCGTGGATGACAAGTATCTTGAAGAAGAAGAAATAGGAGCCTTTGATACTGCCAAGTGGGTTAAGGGTTTGTATCCATTGAAGGATTGGTCATTGCTTTCTCAACTAGACGAGGATGAAGCTCGGGTACACGAGTTGAAGGAGAAACGCTACTTGGATGTGGACCTCAGCTGGAGGTTTGCAGAATTGAGAAAGCGTTACAAGGAGCTGGAGGGATTGCTAAGCATTTGAATATTTTTTTTTATTGCCGCGTTTATCGCTCCCTCATTAGTTTATTGTTATTCTTATTATTATGTTTTTGTTTCTTTGGACATTGCCATTCCTGACAACCACAATCCCTAGTATCGGCACTTGAAGGGTTATTTTACTTTATTTTATTTTATTGTGTATTCCTGACATCTCTGTCCAGCAGGAGGACAGCAATTAAAAAAAAAAGATAAAACGAAACAGAATCAGGAACGAGAAGGCAAGCAGCAAGAAAGCCAAAACAAGAGAAAAAAAAAACGAAATAATGATGAACAAAACTGTTGTCAGCGAAGAGGGTTTTTGTTCCGACGAACCTCCTGCGAAGGTCTCGCGTCACGAGGATTGTACTGTAAGACATGATAAACACGTTGAGACGGATAACTCTAAGAGAGTTACTCTTTTTATTCGCTGTGCGCAGATTCATAGTCGTGGGGAACTGATGAACAAGTTTTTGGTTAGTCATCGTGAAGCTCTGGGGATAGAATCATGGTATATTACGGAGGAGGATGGTGGGACGACAACTGAACTCAATTTAGTCCTTCGTCCTGATGCTCCTGTTGAATGCGTTTTTGTGAAGACGTCGCGAAAACCATATTTCCTTTTAGAGTGTACGGAGGCAGGAGAGACTGCAGATATGTTTGTAAATAAATTGATAGGACTTCACACCACGACATACAAGGATCATCCAGTGCTCGTGGAAGTAGCGAAGGAAGGTCTCTCAGTGTCGAGTGAGAGAAAGAAGTTGGAAATGCGTGACACTGTGAAACGAACTTCTTCCACGTCTGATAAGTTACCCTCAAAAACTTCAACGGTTTCATCACGGCCAACCACGACAACTACATTTGTTCCGCGTGTTCTGCGGTCGAGGTGAAAAAGAGGAATATGGTGAATCTGTGTGTCTGTCTATTCGTTAAGTAAATGGGCTTTGATGCCTTTTTTTTCTTTACTGGTTTCATTGTGTATTTTCTCCCCTTATTCCATGACCCACAGTTTCTCTCTGTTTCTGTATTCCCCCACAAACATACACATCTATTTTCCTTATTTATTCATTTATTTATTTTTTGAATTAAATAAGAACAAAAACGAAAAACAACGCGAGTTGTACTAAACACAAAAAAGGAAAGTGTAGGAGAACAGAACTGTTGGCACGACGGTGATGGGTGAGGGAACTCCCACGCTGGATCGCTGGGAGGAACACTACTTCTTTCTTTCTGAACTAGCATCCAAGTGGCGTGATATTCATTTACCAACTATTCTGGACACTGCGGCCTATGATCGAGTTCTTTCCCAACACGGAAAAATAAGGTCACGTCGGGAAGAAGTGCGTAACGTGACAAAAAGTTTTTCACAGCTTAGCAATGAAGAAAAATTAAATGAGTTTGCGGGGATCTTTAAAGAGTACCAAACTTATATTGATCAACTAACCTCCTATTTAAAAGACACAGAGAGGTCATATGTGGAGCTATACAATCAAGTAAGTGGTATGACTGATCCGTACCCATTTATGGAGAAGTTGTCACTAGAGATGGAGACGATGTTGGAGGAAATTGAAAAAATTGAGTCCTATGATGCTTTGGAAAAAGAGGTTCAGTTACTCCAGACAGAACTTCAAGGACTCAAAGATCAAGAAGTTACCATTGAACGGTTACGGCGGCAACTTGCGGAATCTGAGAGGAAGTCGATGCAACATGCGGAAAAAAGTGCGCAGGATGCCACGGCGGAGTATCAGACACTTTTATCACATTCTAACCAATGGAAACAAGAGTTGCAGAAAGAGATTCATTCCCTCAAGCATGAGATTGCCAAGAAGGATACAGCCATACAGGACCTGAGAAATCATGTAGTAGAATTACGTGCGACTGTAGAAGAAGTAGAAACCCGACGAGGTCGTGAGATTGCAGAGATTGCAATGGAGCTGGAAATATCGCAAACCAATTTACTGAAGAAAGAGACGGAGTTGGAGCGACTACTTGCAAGCCATAATAGTGACGTTTATTCAAAACGTACTGAACATACTCCCGTTGCTGCTTTGAAGACGACATCATCACCAGAGGATGTCGTGGACTATGGGGATGTGGCTGTGAGTTCTTCTGTCAATGAAGAAGATCATAATAATAATAATAGTGATGTGGTGCCATTTCAGAAGGCTACTGAGTGTGACGATACAAAGAGATGGGAAGAAGAGAGAATGGAAATGAAACATCAAGAGGATACATTGCGGAAAGAATTATTTGAACTACGGGTGAAGTATGACGATCTACGTACATTATCTGAGAATCAATTACGACAAAAGAAAGAAGAATATGAACGGGAGTTGGTGCGCACACAGGAACTTCAACAGCGAATGACGTCACTTAATATGTATGTGGAGCAACTAAAAACGGAGAAGGAACAGCTTGCCAGAGTTGTCCAATCACTTGAAAGGGAGTTAAGCAAAACTACTACTACTACTGGTGCGACTGCAGCTGCTAACAATAGCAGTAGAAACAACAGTACTATTGAGAGGTATAGTCTGGTGCAAGCAAATACAAACAATGCTCAAACTGAAGTCCCACATGTACGAAGGGATCGAAAGTATGACTTGGACCCAATAGAAAAAGATGGATACCGTTTTGAAAAGCTCCTCTCATCTAGTAGCGTCATGTGGCAAAGTGAAGAGAATTCATTGGGTAAGGAGGGGAATCCTGGTAAGCAAAAGGAGGAGTTGCCGTCATCACATGCATCGCTTCCTCTTTCATCACCTCCGCATGAGGCTGAGAAGGATCCTTTTCTCATTGTTGCATCTCAGCGAGATAAATTACGTGAGCGACTTCTGACTCTAAATGAGATCATGTCATCTCAGATCCACGGCCTGAAATTACAGGTGGCGAATCTTTCCAGTGAGAATTTTTCGTTGCGCCAGCGAATTGCAAGTTATTCCGACCGTGAGGCTTACTCTGGAAATGACGGATTATCTATTTATGGCCTTCCTTCCTTAGTGGGTATGGAAAAGGATGACGGCCTGCACGCCAAAGCGGGGTTTCCACGATTCGTAGACCCTGTTGAGGGCGTGTATTCACGTCGTACGGTACTAAATGTAATTGACTATGGTGCCGGGATGCTTTCTATGCGTGTTTTTTCCACCGTGTTGGGAAGGCGGTTGTTTGTAATGTACATGGTTCTGTTGCATGCATATCTGGTATATATATTTTTCTGTTGAGTCTTTCTCTTTCTCTGAGTGAGTGAGTGAGTGAGTGAGTGTGTGTATGCGTGTGTTTCTATGTGTTGAGTCTTTGGGTTGCGTTTTCTCTGGATATGAGAGAAGGAAGGAAATAAATAAAAAGAAATGAATCTGGAGTTTTATACCTCCTTTAATCTGCTTTTCCCCAATGAAATATCACAACACAACTCGATCATGATTATCTTTTTCCCTTTTCTTTTTTTCTTTTTCCTTTTTTTTAAACAGAGCGACAAACATCAAGCATAATATTTTCTAGAGAGAGTGCTTTTGAATTGCAGCTTCACAAAGGAAGCATCTCTTTCTCTGTTCTTTTTTCTTTATAAGGGAGCTCCATACCTCTCTTATTTTTCTAGTTTTTTTTTTGTTTTCACACTGATTATTATTTTTGAGTCTGTGTGTTTTTTTTTAGTGTCGTTTTCCCCGTGTGCGTGTGTAGACACATACGTACATACATATAAATTTTTTCCTTTCCTTTTTCCTCCCTCAATAAAAATTTGTTATGCGCCATTCAACTTACGTTGAAGTCTATTTGCGTAATATAGCGCATAATCTTGACTGTGTTCGTCGCATTGCTGGTAAGACAGAAATAATTCCCATGATAAAAGGGAATGCATACGGACATGGTGTTAGGAGAGTTTCTCAGTACCTCCACAGTGCGTGTGGAGTTCGTAACTTCGGTGTGGCTTCGCTAGGCGAGGCGCTTGCAATATGCGGAAGTGTGCCATGTATAAAAGATGATCCCAGGAGTGAGATTTTTATCTTCTCCGATACTGAGGTGTTGAATGAGGGCTGTCAGAGTTATTACCAACGCGATACACAGAGGAAGGCACGACTCACACCCATCCTAGGAACAGTTCGACAAGTCAAAACCTTCTGTGGTTCTGATGCTTTCAAACACTCCAAGTTATGCCTGAAGATTAATACGGGTATGAATCGGTTGGGTATCTCTCATGGTGAATTGAAGGAAATTGTCCCGCTCTTGAGGCAACGTGGTGGCGTGGATCTTCTTCTTCAGCATTTCGGCGTCTCGGGATCAGTAAAGCGTCTTGATGAGACACACGCCCAGTATGGTGCCTTTAAAAAGGCAAAGCAGTTTCTCCTTGATAGTGCTGTGGAGGTGCGGGCCACATCGGTGAGTAATTCGGGCGCCGTGGAGCAGCGGATTGGTTTGGATGAGACATACATCCGCCCAGGGATCATGCTGTACGGTCCGCGCAGTGTCACCACCAAGTCTTTGTGGTGTGGAAAACAAGCCAGTTACTTCTACACAAAGGTATTGAACCATTTTCCATTAAAGAAGGGTGATGGTGTCGGATACGACTTAACCCCTATGAAGTCAGACGGTGTTGTTTTAACACTACCGATTGGTTATGCTGACGGTTTCTTTCGTGAGTACACGGGAATGCCTATCACTGTCACCGCAGAAGATGCTTCTGAGCCCATTGTAGGGACTGTACATGGCCGTGTGAATATGGACATGATGTCAGTTGCGGTTTATCCAGAAGAGGTTGGTAAAGATATTGGCACCATCATGGCTGCAGTGAAGGACGAATCACGCGTCTGTGTTTGGGGAGAAGACATCGAACAGAAGGCAGCCAGTGTGGGGACGATTCCATACCAGCTTATGTGTGGTATTTCTATTCGTGTTCCAATGATATACAAATAGATATATATATATATATATATATATATATTTATTTATTTATTTGTGTATGTTTGTTTATCTATATTCATATGCCTTGATTTTTCCCCTGTGCTTTTTAAATTTTTTAATGTCTTCCTGTCTGCAGCTTTTTTCTTGTGTCTGACGACTTGGTTTACTTGTGAATATATGGGTACTAATATCTCCGCTGTGCGCTTCTGCGTATGTGTGATGGATAGATGGAGAACGAAAAAGAGCCCAATGTTCTCGTTCTTTCTCTCTCTCTCTGTGTATTTACGACTGGGAATAATCAAGAAATCTTTTTACTTGCATGCTCTCTTTTTTTTGTCTCCCCTCTCTCTCTTTTTTTTCTTTTTGTATACATATCCGCATGAATAAGTAAAAAAAAAAGGAAAGAAAAAAAGCAAGAACATATATACATATATATATATATATATATATATATATATCTGTATATATCTATATATCTATTTATCTAATCTTATGGCGCTTCGTCGCATTCAGAAGGAGCTGAAGGACCTTGAGCGCGATCCACCGGCAAACACCAGTGGAGGCCCTATCAGTGAAAATGATCTGTTCAACTGGAAAGCAACCATCATAGGTCCGGAGGACTCACCGTACGCCGGCGGTTTGTTTTTTCTCAACATCCACTTCCCCTCCGACTACCCCTTCAAGCCGCCGAAGCTTCAGTTCACGACGAAGATTTACCACCCGAACATCAACAACAATGGCGGCATATGTCTGGATATACTGAAGGATCAGTGGTCCCCCGCCCTCACCATCTCCAAGGTCCTCCTCTCCGTCTGCTCGCTGCTCACCGACCCGAACCCGGACGACCCGCTCGTCCCAGATATTGCGCGCCAGTACAAGTCGGACCGCAACGCTTTTAACAAGACGGCGATGGAGTGGACGCGTCAGTACGCCATGTAAGCACAGAAACATACATTATGCTTTACGTTTGTTTGTTTGCTTGTCTGGTTGTGAAATGACCGAGTATCTCTCTCTGTGTGTGTATGGAAACGATGGCCGAGAGAGAGTGTGTGTAGTTGTGTGCCCGCAGCAAAGATACTTGAGTGGAGTGAGGGAGCAGGCGCGCATACATACGGACTCACATACACATACACACAGAGAGAGAGATAGGGAGAGGAAAGGATGATAATGGTGATAGTGAAATCACACGAGATTCTGAGAAATGAAATGTGAAGACCCCGCACGTACATACGAAAGGAAGCAAAATATTTTGAAAAACAAAACAAAACAAAGACGTGAAACGGAGGGAAAATTGAAAGGAAAACACAGAGGGAGCTATCAAGAAAAGAGAAGAAACAGACCTCCATCTCTATCCATTGGGGAAATCAAGTAAACAAAAAAATAAACAGAGACGAAGAAGGAAAATAGATGAGGATGCGTAAATGAACCAGAAAATGGAGAAACAACAGCAAAAAGAAAACGGATTGCATTCTGTGCCATGCGTATGCATCTAAGTATTCGAGCAGTGGTGATGGTAAAATAATGATGGTTGCCAGCTGCACCACCAAAAAAAGATGAGGGTTATAGCTGATTGGGGGACAGAGGGGGAAGCACATAAAAAAGAAGGAAGGAGATAGATGAACAAGCATGGAGAAAAAAAATGAGAAGTTGAGAAAGAGGCCTCCAGTAGAACTGCGAGTGAGCACCAGAGAACAAAAAGAGTGTGGAATGTATATATATATATATATATATATATATATATATTTATTTATTTATTTATTAAACAAACAAATCATTGCTAAAAAGGAACAAAATTCCATTCACAACAACAACAGGAAAAAATAAAACAGAGATGAAGTGAACTGAAGGGCGGGGCAATATTTGGGCCCAATCGGGGGATGTGAAAAGAACCAAGCAGAAGGCGATCCACAACCGTAATGTGAGGGGAGGAGGTAGATAGAGGGAAAAAGAAAGGAGTTAGGCATACGAACTGCATGAGGAGATGGAATCAATGCACAGTTTTGCTTTTTTTTTTTTCTTGCGTTCTCTTTCTTTTTTCATCTTTTTTCCCCCGCCAGAGCCCCCAGTTTACTTATCTTACCCTCCTTCTTTTTTCTTCCCCATCCTTTTTCTGCGTACATTGCTGTGTTTTCCTTCTCTCCCTCTCCAACCATCACTCTCCTTTTCTCTTCTTTTTTGCGTTTTTATTTTCTTTTATTTGTGTCTTTGACTCCATTTATGTCTGTATATGCGTATGTATGTAGACACGTTTTTACCTCCGTGTGGCCCTTTTTTTTTCCTGCTGAGTTCTGGAAGATATATATATATATATATATATATATATATATATATGCATGTCTGTATCTGTATATGTGTGTGTATGAGGGGGTTGAGAAGCGTGGAGTGTGCCCAACTACTACTTTGGCAATATTTCAACCATCTCTACTCAGGTCAATATTCTATTTGCACAGAAAGTTAAAATAAATAACAGCAAAAGAAAGAAAAAAAACAAAAACGGGGAAAAGGATGAACAGAAACGAAGAAAGGAAAAAAAAAGTGAAAAAAAAGAAATAACACCAAAAAATGAGGAAAAAAAAATGAAGAAAAAAGAGAAAGAGCCAATAACGTGACTCCAGAGGACAACATACAGGGCTATATATATATATATATATATATACGCATTTGTGTGTATGTGTGTGTTCGTGTGTGTATGTGAAACGGATTATGTGTGCAGAATACACCCTTCAGTGTTTTCTTGTTTTTGTTTTCTAGCCATCCCTCTCCTTCTTCCTCTTCCTTGTCGTTGGCTATACTGTTGCTCTTGTAATTATCTGCAGTTCTTTTTCCTCACTACCATGCCATTTTATCTCTCTTTCTCTTTCTCTTTCCCTTTCTCTCTCTCTCTTTCCTTCGGTGTGATGTGCTGTGTGACGGTATTTGTCTCTCTCTATTCATCAGGTTCTAAGGAACTGCGATGGAATCAGATGAAGAGGACAAGGAGTACGACCCCTACGACGTTGACAGGACATTCGTTCTGTCCCTTTTCCACGGCTTCAGCACAGTTGTCCCGGTGGATGTGCGCCGGCAGCTCGCCAGCTCAGAGATTGACGCCGTTCAGTTCGTCATGATTCTGCGGCCGCGGCTGACAAGTTTCACGCACCGGCAGATAATTTCGTTGCGCCACCCGGCGGTGTCAATGGCCGCGCGGCTGTACTACAACGAGCAGCGGGCTACCGCCCAGGATGAGATACGTGGCGATGGCAGACTGGGGCGCAGCTCTATTTTTAGTAGAAGTATTGTATCGTCTGAGAGTATTATGGAGCGGACCAGGTCGCGTCGGATGTCTTGGAAGCCGGCAGCGAGCGGTGGCAGCAAGCCCATCACAATGGCTGTCTTGTCACGAAATAACTGGGAACTTGTGGGCTCTTGCCACGATGTCATCTTGAGGAATTCACAACCTCGTTCTATTGCAGTTCGCGCCATCGCAACAAATGATTTGGTGAACGATGTTATCTGCCGCTACTGGGAGCGCATTACAGTTCCACCAAATGATGTGCATCTAAATCAAAACTTTGATATGGGTGGTAATGGTGTATCACGGTCTATGACAGTTCAAGATGGTGATGATGGGACGTACGCAACACGCATGACAGCCCCACAGTATGTTTATCTCCACCTTCGTATAGCAGATACTTTACTTCCACCATCCTTGCTTCAGGCACAAATTCTGGATTCTATTATATCTGATCTTCATATTGATGCTTCATTGAGTCAGAAATCAGGACGTCTGTCATTTGGTAAGGCGCCAGAATATTATGGCCATAGGTCCAGCGATAGTGGCCTTGAGGGATCTGAACATCTTGAGTTATCTGGTGGGGATGCTCCCGAAGCAGCAACTGAAGAAGATGGGGTAAAAAGCATGGATCCCCTGGGAGCAGCTGTGGCAGCAGCAACAGCGGTACAGCATACAAAGTCCCCTTTTAATGCCAAAGCCTTTGAAACATCCTCTGTGGACCTTCCAGATATTAGTTTTGGACAGTTCTGGAAGTCAATGCTTGAGCTCTCAGATAACTGGACGAGTACCTCGCATCCTGTAGAACATGCCATTTTTTTGATGGAATTGTATTGCGAGGTGTTTGCCCATGAATGGGATGATGAAGACTTGGCTATGATGAAGTCATTGCGTGCCACCGCCGAGACTCACCGTCAGGAAGATCTTTTCTCAGTTATGGATGAAGAGGAGATAGATGTTTATATAAATTCCGAGTTCAATCATATGATATGGTCCATTGCGGAGTTTGGCGTATCAGGAGAGTCCTATAAACCGTCAATTCGTCTTGTTCGTAAGCGTTCTTCCGTCACGAGTCCCATTCCGATTGACGAGGAGGCTTCTTCCAGCCTCGGCACTACGTTTGGAGAGAAGTTGATGGATAGGAGGAAGAGAGCCTCTTCATTTGCATTATCGTCATCATCGTCAGGTATCGCAGGTGAGATGTCGAAGCCCGATCGTCATCGTGGTTCGCGCTCTCAGCGTAGAAGCTATGCTGAGGAGGAAGAGGGAGAAAAAGAGGGAGAAAAAGAGGGAGAAAAAGAGGGAGAAAAAGAGGGGGAGAGAAGGAGAAGCCAGAGAGGCAAACTTACTGGAGAAGATGCGGCTTATGGTCGTGGTCGTGGTCGTGGTGGTGATGAGGATGTGTATGAAGAAGAGGAAGAGGAAGAGGAAGAACGTGAAGGTGAAGGTGAAGGTGGGTCTCGAAGAGGAAAACAGAGGAAAGATAAGGGCAAACGTCGCCGTGGTGAACGTTTGGATGAGGGCTCCGACTACCGTGACGAAGAGTACGGAGACGTACTGGCGGGAAAAGGTAGGAAGGGAAAGGGTGACAAGGGAGGGGGTAGTGATGTCACTAGAGGTGAGAGACGACATAAACAAGATCTGGCGGGAAAAGATGGGAGACGCGGCTCGCGGCGTAGTTCTGCAACTTCTTATATTTCATCTGAGCGACGTCGTCGCCGGGCTTCTGGCAGTAGCAGAAAGACCCGTCGCCATCGCCGTGACTCCACCGGAGTGTTCTCGGATGAAGAGGGCGAAGAGGGATACATAACTGACGAGAACGGTGTCCGCCGCAGGAGAAGGGGGAATCGGCGGGGGTCACGTCTAGGTGCCGACCGAAGAGACCGACAAGGCAGAGGACGGGATGGAGACGAGGTTTCATGGAGCTCAGAGACAGACTCGGAAGCGAGTTCGTTTTATAGTGTGCCGGATAGCGAGTTGACACCCAAGTCACTGGCGCAGAGACAGAAGGAGCGGGAGGAAAGACGACAGGAACGACTGGAGCGCCGCAGAGAGCGGAAAGAACGGCAACTCAAGACTCTGACTCTCACGGCGGCAGAACTTGCCGAAAAACGTATGGAAATTCTTAACCAATTAAGGGAGAAGGGAATTTTTATTGGTGTGGATGAATTGTCTGATGAGGACGTCTTACAGCTTAGTGGAAGCTTCATCAGTGATGAGCTGATGCATCGATTGATGGCCTCTGCTGGATATGCGACGACTGAGAAGGGTGAGTCCGACTTTCTTCATATATTGTTTGGCGATGAGCCCCCTACTAGCATCAACGTGAGTGCTGAGATACATGGGGGTGTTCTTGCCGCGCTGCGGGCTAAAGGGCAGCGGCGGCCGCCAGAGACAGAGTATGCCCGCCGCAAACGAGAGCAGCAGGAAAAATTAATGCGCGAGAAAGAGAAGGCTGCCGCAAGGAAGAGGCGTGAGGAGCACCGCCGTGCCCGCGAGGAGGCCAATAAGGTGGCCGCGAAGTCCCCCCCGGGGAGTTCGGAGTCGGAGGAGTCTGTCTTTGCCCTCACCGCCCCGCCGCAACTTCCCCCCAGCGGTAAAACGCCCCCGCCGCTGCCGCCGGGAATCGAGGACGACGAGGATGATGATTACCTGCCGACGGGACTGTGGGTGCCGACCTCGCGGCAGGAGGCACGACGGGCATCGCAGAAAAATCTGCCGGCGCATTTTCGTGTGATCAGCCCCGACGATCCGGGCCTGCAGGTGTATCCACGACACCCTGTGAAGGAGCCGGAGAGTTACCATGAATATTACAATGATGGTCCGTTACCGGCGGGGCTGCATGAGCATTCGCCAGCGCAGTTCAATTTGTTTTACCGCGACATTGACCCGCACCGCCCGTACAAGGGACCCGCCCCGTTGGCACCGCCAATATCCATCCTCGGAGGGACGTTTCACCAGCTGCCCTCAATTAAGTTGCCAAGCAGAGGGAAGGGAAAACAACAGCGGGGAGCCTTGTCGCCGACACCGCCACCGCCACCACGCCAGTCCCCACCTGTCAAACTGTTTTCACTCACAACAAAAACATCTTTTGCCGAGGCACTTCGGGAAGAGTTGCAGCGCTACATTGATGACAAGGAATATCTGGAGAGCATTTCCAAGAGTCATTTGAAGTGAGACACATGTATGAAAAGTATATATATGTGGGAGAGAAGGTTAGGGAATAGTGAGAAAGAGAAAAAGGCAAGACAATTTTTTACTTTTTTCATATTTTCATTTGTTGTGTCTGTATGTGCTTTATTTTCTGTCTTTCTCTTCCTCCCAGTACTCCCCCTCTCTTCTGGTTTTTGTGTGCATCCAACGGAGGATGCCGAAGTTATGTACACTACTGTCGCAACGCCTTTGAATTCCTGGTGTGGCACATATTATTATAACAAAACAAACGTATATAAAGGAGCGGTTTCTTGCTTCTTGATATATGCAGTTGCCACAAAGATTTTTGGTGGTATCTTGATAACTTATTTCTTTTTCTTTCTCTTGTGTCTACGATTGAGACTGATCGTGACCTTATTGGGTTGTTGACTAGAGGTAGGTGAAGAAGGAAAGCAAAGAGGCACCAACACTACACTGTATTACGTATATAGTGGTCTTTGTAAAGGTCCGTCATTAATCATTAGATTACAAAACGAAGCGAAAGGAGGAAAAGAAAGAGCAAAACAAATATTAAGATCATGAATTCAGTCACTTGTACGCAGCGACTCCTGCTGCTTTTTCTCGTCGTCTTGGCCTCTTTTCTCTCCGTGCCAATACGCGCGAGTGTTGAGGACCTAACTGATGACCAACACGATGTCGTAACGGAGTTGCATGACAACAGCTTTGACGCTCATGTGTTCTCGAGAGGGGGCAACCTGCACCCGCGGTCGTGGTTTATTTTCTTTTACGCTCCGTGGTGTGGACATTGCAAAACTCTTATTCCTCAATTTAAAAACGCCAGTCGACTACTGGAACAAAGCGGCATGCCACACTCAACGTTTGCTGTAGTGAACGCGGTGAAGGAAAAGAAGCTTGCATCACGCTTTAGCGTCCATGAATTCCCAACGCTTATATACACAACCGGTAAGGGGAAACAGTGGCATGGGTTCCACGGGGGATACAGCTTGGATAGTTTCGTCCAGTTTGCCATTTATCTCCAACGGGCTGTTGAGGCGGGCTCCTTTGCCGACGTCGTCTCTGACCCACTACACTTCCAACATGTGGAAATGCAGATGACAGATGGACGCGTACCAATGTTTGTTTACGTGCCGGCAAAGGGTACAAAGGATACGGGAACCAGACCGATGGAGGAACGTGACGCGCGATGGAATGCTGCCGTGGATGCCGCCGCCTCTTTGGGTAACATACGCTTTGGTGTTGTGTACGGCGATGACGTGCCGGAGAACTGGGAGGAGCAGGGCAGCACGACGTATGTTGCACTCATTGACGTGGCACGACGCTGCAAAGGTACCGGGCCAGACGGTGAAGTGTTCATTGTGTGGACTGATGCATACAAAACCCCGCAGTGCCACGAGGAGGGCTCGTGGCTCACAGAATCTACTCCCACCACCGTCACGGAGGAAAACGGTAAGGGAGATGCGCTTTCGTTGCAGCTGAGCCCGTCATTTGAAGCATTCATCATTCGCCACGGCTTCCGGGCCGTGGAGGAGGTGACGCCGGGTTTCTTCTCTGTAGTCTCTGGCCTCAACCACCACTACTTGGGCCTCATCGTCACGGACGGCCCGCTCGCACAGACAGACACCACAATGATGCCCGTGTTGCGAACTATCGTGCAGGAGCGCAACGAGGCCCGCGCCGCGATGAACTCTGCGGGTAATGTATCCAGAAGTGATGCGAACTCCCTCTGCCGCATTTCACTGGGGCACGCCGATGGGCGGTCACGCTCCGTCTGGCGTGTGCGCTACCACATTGAGATGGACGAGCTCCCCGCCTTTGTTGTCGTTGACCCGCGGCGGGATAAAGTGTACCGGCTGCGGCGCTACAACCCGCACTTCGAGGCCATCAAAGCGAAACTTCCATGGCGACTCGGCGGCGAGCAGCAGCACATCATCGCCGCCTTCCTCGACGACGTTGAGCGCGGGAAGGCGCCGGGGGAGAAGATGTCGCTGATTGGTGACATCGCGGAGTACTTGTTGTGGCTTCCCGGGATGGAGTTTGTCTACCAGACGCTGGGATATGAGGACGCTCTCTTCGTCACGATGGTGGGTGCATTTGGGTTCTTTAGCTTCATGTTATTCCTCGCAATCGTGGTGGAACCAATGATGGAGAGACACACGAGGAAACACAAGAAGATCGAGTAAGCCAAACGTACATGAACAATATAGTAATATCATATACTTGAAGAAAAAAATGAAAGGAAAGAAACCCTCATCCTACATTGAAAATGGAATTGAGATTCTGTATGAAGAAGAGGAAACCATGAAAAACTGACAAACAAAACGAGGTTACTGAATCAAATAGTGACGGATGAATACACATGTGAACAGGAGAAAAGATAACAAAAGATCAATGAAACAGATGCACGTGCACATAGAGAGTGGGTCATACATATTTGCTTTCTGTTGATGTGAGGGGCATATGTCATCGAAGGGTCAACTGTGGACATGTGCTATTGTCTTTTTCTTTTTCTGTCTGTCTGTCTCTCTGTATGTGTGTGCGTGCGCTTTATATGTATCGGGGTCGATAAAATGAGATTGAGGTTGTTCTTTGCACTCGCTCTCTCCTTTTCTTTTTTTCTTTTTTCTTCACTATATTACTCTCTCTCTCTCTCTCTCTTTCCACCTTCAAACACTCACAGAAGGAATATTAGCAGCCCCGTTCAGAACAAAGAGGAGGGAAGTGCGGGCTCTGGCCATACGGGACGACCCTTCCATCCTTCCATTCGTTTTGGTACAGCTCCACAGGGTAAGTTGCCCGTGTTGTTTCCCCTGTTTCCTTTTTTTTTTCGCTCTCTTCTTCGTTTCTGTGTAGTTGCTCCTGATCCCACTGACACGGCAACGAGAAACAAATAAAGAAAAAGGAGGTGTGTGGTGCGTTTTTGTACACGGAAGTAAATTGAGAGGGACTATGTTGCGTAGATTGTGTCTGTTGTTTTGCGTCCCGCCGATCTCTGCTGTCTATGGGCAGAACTTCTCCGTCTCTCCACGTGTCTGGCGGCGTATCAGTGAGAAGAACGCAGAAGAGGGATTCCAAAACGACCAGCGCTTCTTGCGGCTCGCGATCGACTCCGGTGGCTGCCACGGCTACAAGTATAATTTCTCCCTCGAGCAGAACACGGCTCTGGTGCCTGATGAGGACGTCGTCGTCGCCGAGACGGATGTCGTGCCGTCCGACGCCGAGGCTGCTAGTGGAGTGCAGCCGCCACCACGCGTGGTTGTTGACAAGCATTCAGTGACGAAACTGCAGTCGGCAGTGATTGACTTCCACTCGGAACTGAAGGGAGCTGCTTTCGTCGTAGTTGGCAACAACCTAGTGGATGAGTCGTGCGCCTGCGCCATGTCATTTTCTATCAAAAAGAAAAAGAACAACAACATAAGCTGAGCACCTTCATGTATACATATACATGGAGAGAGAAAGAGAGAGAGTTCTTTATTGATGACTAACACACGGGTTGGTCTTCTGCGACTGTAAAGAGAACGAGAGAGAGAGAATATATACGTGCATTGTAGTGACATTTGCGTTAAATAGTCAGGTGTATTTAAATACAACTAATTGCATTTCTGAACCTGGTCGTTTTTCTTTCTTTCCTTTCCCCCCTTTTTTTTAAATGAAGGCTTGCGCTAGGAATGATGCCGTACAATGTTTTCTTTTCTACGAGCTATGGTGAATTTATTCTTATTTTATGCTTCTCCAGCCTAGAACATCTATATTTCTTTCAGGAAAAACAAAATTTTCAGGCAAAAACACCCGCCTTGCTCCTTGCCCTTTTCGCTTGGTAGGCGAGAAAGGAGGGCCTTACTGATATTATCTTCTTGTAAAGAAAATTTATTTATTTATTCATTTTTTATTGTCATGGATACCAAATGAAAGAGAAAAAACCTTATCGGAAAGGATGTTCCTATATTTTCCCCTTTTTGAAAAATATTCATCTTATGCATTGTGCCCGTAAGGAAAGGTAGATAAAAGGGGTGAGATAAACGGTGACTTGAAGGGTTTTTGATCACTTTACTCGTGCTCTCTTGAGTTGTTGTTAGCTATAGTTGACCCGCGGATGATGCCCATAAGCGACGGTGACCGACAGCAGGAAGTGGAGCGGCGGCCGTATCTCGTCATGCGGTTGAATCGCCCACCCGCCGCCGGCCCACCGCGCCAACATGAGGGCTTCTGCAGTAGTAACAGCTGTGGGGCTGGGGGTGGTTCCGCCATGACGGCACCACGCGCACATCCAGAGACGGAGCTTCTGTCTGCGTCTCGGTGTAACTCACAGTCTCTCTGTTCCACAGGCCATCATGTCGTTGATGACGACGCGATGCGGAATGAACGGCGGCTGTGGCAGGACACACAGCGATACCGTCCGCGTAGCGCAAACTGTACACGGGCGGTGTCATGCCACCTCGGGGGAGGGGCGGCAATTGTCACTGGCGGTCCGCGTTTTTTGTTTGCAGGGAAGCGGCCCGCACCGAAGGGGACATGCGCAGCGATGGATCAACACGTGCAACTCTTTCGCGATCCCGCAACGTTGACTGCACCTAAATATTATACGGAGATAGCACCGATCCATGTTGCTGGCGCGGCTCACTGCCGACAAACACGTCAGGCTATGCTGCGCGGTAATGGACCCCTGTGGTAATTATTGCAATCGCCATCATCATCATTTGGTGTTGTTGTATGCGCGCTTAGCTTCTCATAGAATTCTTGGGTGACCTGACTGTTCGAGTAGTTTTTCTCTTTCTCGTTCGCCCTTTATTTTGTCTTGTTGTGTTTTCCCTCCTTTGGCATACAGGTATATATATATATATATATATATATATATATATATATAAGGAACGCCCTGATAACTGAATTTATCATGACACCATTGCACTCCACGTACTACTCACGGAGGTTGTTTGGTTCTTTGTTTTTCTTTCTTTCTCTCCCTCTTTTTCTTTAATAATGCATACTCACACCTTATGCAAGAATAGTGAGTTATTTGTATTGGATTGAGATACTCACTGATTTCCCTCTTGCAGCTGGAATACTGTGTGTGTGTGTGTGTGTGGACACTTGTCTCTGACAGGTTTATTTGGCTAAAAGTTTCATACAAACTAGGCACGTATTTTATATATTTACAATGGCTAGTGGGAACGATCCCTTCGCTGACACCTCACCGTTGGCTCCTCGCCGCACAGGGGGATTTCTGCAGCGCATCATGACGTATCACTCCCGTACCGCATCCGCGAAGGACGAAACCCCGACGAGGAAGAAAGATAAACCCCATGGGCGCTCCACGGATGATCTTTGCAGTCGCGCCGACGACGACGGGGAGGTGGCGTTTGGGAAGACGCACTCCCAGGGCACTTTCCCCCACCATGCAGGCGGAGGTGGTGGTGGCTCGAAACTGCTTAGACGGTTCAAAAACATATTGACTTCATCGCACGGGGGTCTCACCCCGACCGCGGAGGAAGACGCGCGGCATGAACCGTGCCTTGACGGCTCCTTCAATCACATGACGGAGACGGATGCTTGCGGCCACCCTAATGTTAAGATTGAGTCCACCGAGATTGTGACCATGGAGGATGGGAATGAGATGGAGGATGGTGCTGAGGCCTACTACTACTACACAACAGAGACTGGGGAGGTCTACTGCATTGACGCCTCTCAGGTGGAGTACCAACCAGAAGTAGAGGACGTAGAGGAAGAACAAGCAGATAAAGAGGACGAAGGGAATAATGAGAAAAAGGAGGGGGAGGATAGAAAAGAGGGAGAAGGCGAGCAAGACGACGCCATCATGAGCCTGCTTGAGGAAGAACATCATGACGGCGGAGTGAGTGAGGAGCAGACAAAGAAAGAGCTAGTTCTGCTCAAGGGCAAGGCGGCCAAGGCACTGCTCAGCGAGGAAACAAAGGCGCGAAAGCTACTTCAGGAGGACTGCATGATTGTTCTGATGGACATTGGGCGCACGTACAGGGGCATGGCTCGTTCTGTCGCGCCCCCGACAAAGTGCCTGAAAGCGTTTCGGCAGACCGTAAAACATATGGAGAAGGATGCAACTAAGGGCACCAGTGCAATTGAGGCCAATTGGAGGAATGAAATTGTGGAGCTGAACCGCATGTTCCGCGCTGAATTAGAGGTTTTGAAGAAGAGAGATGGAAAGAAAGCTGAGAGGTCTCTCTACACGTGAAATATATTGACGCCATATATATGTATATATAGAGAAAAAGAAGAGCAAATCCAAAAAGCAAAGAAAAAAACCTCACTATGTATGTATGTATGCATCCACATCTTCATAAGTATACGTAGAGGAATCCAGGACAATTCTTGCCCTTAAAAAATACATACATACTCTGAGAGAAGGCAATGCAGAATGAAATAAAAATAAAAATAAATGAATATAAAGAAAGTTAGGCGTGAGGGGAATTCTCTTTCCTTCTCTTTCTCTTTCTCTTTTTTTTCTCTATGTGTGTTTGCCATTCTCAAAATGAATTTTTCCATATTTTCTCTTTTCTACCTCTCACTTTCCCTATATATATATATTTATTTATTTATGACCCTCTACCTTTCTAGACATGTATGTATGTGTCCATATACGTATATCGTTGTATATGGTTATTGTTCTAATTTTTTATGAGTATCTTTTGGTGTTTTTTTTATTACTGCCTTTTGACCACTATTACTATTGCTAGTGTTGTCACAGTTACTAATATTACTATCACTACTATCGGTGCTACTCCATTATCACCGAAGGGACTGGCTCTGGTCGCGTTGCTATTGTGATTTTTCTTCTTTCTTTTTTTGTGTTTCATGTTCTTCCTTTTTATTGTGAATCCGTACCATGCTTCGTTGACTGTTTGATAGCATCTTTATACATTTTTCTTTTCTCTTTTGGCACCACTACCACCCTCATCATCATCATAACAGTCATCAGCCATCGTTGATAGTACTATTCGGTGATCGGTCTCACGCCTTGTTGCCACTGTTTCCCTTCCTCTCTTCTTGATTATTTCTTTTGCTTTTTTTTTGTGCGTATTTTATTGCCTTTCATTGTTGTACCCCCTTCTCCCCAAAGAAGTAGAGTGAGAGGTATCCACACACATTCGCGCATTGTAGTAATAGAACCAGCTGCAACAGCGACAAGAAGGAAGGAGTAGGAATAACTCCAAAACGAAAAGGAATAAGAGAAACCAAGAAAAAAAAAGGTGAAGAAACATGTCTGTCAGTTTCTCCACACTTGTTCAGCGTGCCCGACCGGCGTCGAACCACGCGACAACGCAAGCGTTGCGTGAGGTGATCCGCAAGATCCCGCCGACAAACGTCAGCACCGTTGGGAAGGGCGTGCGGGTTGCGTGCGAGGAGAACCCCATCGCCTCCGTCGCCACCGTTGGCGTCTGGCTCGGCGCGGGCACACGGCACGAGCCGGCGCATTACGCGGGGACGGCGCGCGTGCTGCAGAAGTGCGGGCTGCTCGGGACGACGAACCAGACGGGGCCGCAGATCGCACGGGCGGTCGACGAGCTCGGCGGACAGATCAGCGTGCACGTCGGCCGCGAGCAGACGCAGCTGTACATGCGTGTGGCGAAGGAGAACACGGAGCGGGCGATCGGCCTCCTCGCCGACGTGGTGCGCAACGCCCGGCTCTCCGACGAGGACGTGCAGTCGGCGAAGCAGGCCGTGCTGAGGGAGCAGCACGAGTTTGAGCAGCGCCCGGATGACATTTGCATGGACAATTTGTACCGCTGCGCCTTTGATAGCACCTCGCACGGCCTCGGCACGCCGCTCTACGGCACGGAGATGGGCATCACGCGGCTGACGACGGAGCAGCTCAACCACTACCGCTCCAGCGTTCTCCACGCAGACCGCGTTGTTGTTGTTGGAAGCGGCGCCGTCGACAACACCGTACTAGAGCGGGCCGCCAACAGCCACTTTGGCGACCTCTCTGCATCCGCAAAGTTACATGCCCTCCCAGAGGCGCGCTACGTGGGTGGTGAGTACAAGCTGTGGAATTTACGTTACAAGACCGTTCACATTGCGTGGGCATTTGAGACGTGTGGTGCGGCGTGCGAAGACTCTTTGCCGTTGGCCCTCGCGTGTGAGATTCCCGGACCTTTCCACCGTTCCCAGCATGAGATGGGACAACATGCGATGCACCGTGTGCTCAAGACATTCTCCTCCCTTGACCACAGCACCCCAACAAACACACATTTTAATGAGAAGTGCATTGAAATTGCAAACCCGTTCCTGCAGCAGTACAAGGATACAGGGCTGTGCGGCATGTACGTTGTCGGCCGACCGGCGCAGAGTGGCCCAGGTGATGCTGGTGTCATGATTGAGGTATTCCAGTACACAATGGCGGAGTGGTGCCGTATATGCCAGAAGATGTTGCACCAGCACGAACTTGAGCAGGCCAAGGTGAACCTCAAGTCACAGTTGCTGTTCAACATGGACGGTAGCACGAACTCCGCGGAGGACATCGGAAAACAAGTCCTTCAGTACGGCCGCCGTATCCCACTGGAGGAGATGTACGCCCGCATTGACGACGTGACCCCCACAAACGTCCAGGAGGTCCTGCAGCACTACTTCTACGGCCGCAAGCCTGTATACAGCTACCTTGGCTACTGCGCCAGCATTCCAGGCTACGACTGGACGCAGCACTGGTCGTACAAGTACTGGTATTAAGCAAGCAGTGGAAGCGAAGAGAGGGAAACAAAAGGAAGAAGAAGAACAGAAAAGGTTATGATGGTGATTGTGCATGAGTGATGATCTTAAATGAAAAAAAATCTTCTTTTTGGATATTCCCATCTTCCTTCACAACCGTGAATTTGTGTGTTTGGGGGTGTGCGAGCAAGAGGGAGTGTGGAAACTCACAGGGATGAAGGATAAGAAGAGAACTAGAATGAGGGGGAAAAGCTAGCAAACACAAGTAAAGGAAAGAAAAATGGGGAAAAAAGAGGAAAACAAGACAATGATGAATAGGATTGTTGGATGAGGGATTCAGTGGTGCTGTTGTTGTAGGTAACTGAGAGGAATGAAGTAATATCTTTACTTCTTTTACTTTCCTCTCTCTGTGACTAAGTGTATGAAATAGGGAATATGTGTATAGATATGCATATGTGATCTCATGTGTGTATTGCATCGTGCTGTATTGTATTGTGGTTCGGAGTCATCAGGGATGTGTAAACTCGGTAGAGTGAATAAATGCGTGAGAGGGAGGGATATATAAAGTTTAGAAGTTCCTGATGAATACACATACCCACACACACAAACACCCGCACATAAATACATAAACATATGTAACACGTATGCACAGACAGCCACACATTGCATGTATACAGCACTGAATCACATGACAAGGAAATAGTAGTAATAGTAACAAGGCGGTTTTAAAAAGAAGGATTTCTTACTGGTCGACGTGTCTGTTTTGTTTGTGTTTGTGTGAGTGCATGTCTTGTTTTCTTTTCTTTTTACTGTTGTTGTTTTTCATGCCTCACGAGGGAATTGTTACTGTGAACTAATATATCTATGTTTCCTTCATCCACATACGTACACCTATTCTTTCTCTGTCTCTGCGTGTATGTATGGGCTATGTTTCTCCTCTTTACTCATAATTCTTCTCTGTTCTTTTCCTTTATTTCTTTCTGTGTTATGCATGTATGCACGTATATGTGTGTGTGTGTGTGTGTGTGTGTTTGTGCACTGACAGCTGCTGGCGGGTGGAAGTCAAGCAAAAAGAAAATCCACCGAATCACAAATAGCATTTGAGTTAAGCTTCTATTTTTCTTTTTTTTTTTCTATATTAAGCTGCATATACAAATATAAGTACAAACATCTGCGGTTTGTGCTTCTGGATTTTAATAATAATAATAATAATAATAATAATAACTACTACCGCCACCCACTACTGCTACTAGTACTAGGTTTTGCATTTGCGGGTGTCTAATTTCGTGTCTGTATATAGCTGTCGGAGATGAATGTCATAACGAAGTTGGTCCGTGAGAAGTTGCGGCGGGAGTCTGGCTCAGTGAGATGCTCCAGCACCGCGGGGCAGCGGTTTAAGCGAGATGAAGGCCACCCGGCGCCGCGTCTATTGCAGGAGAGAGTTGTTCTCCAAAGTGGCAGCAGCCGTAACATTACAAGCCCTATCAACACCAACAGCAATGTTAGTAGTAATAAAGGGGAGAGTGATGGCGATGGTCTTACAAAGACGACAATGCGGCCATGTTGGCTCTGCGCACAGCCGGGGAACTACCATCTGGAGGAAAATTTTGTTCTCTGCTTTTCCTGCATTCGACTAGTGATCCGCGAGTTTGTGTTGCCCCGGGTTTGCACTCGTGAGCGGCGGGAGCGGGACACCGCCTTCATTGCGAAGATCCGGCGGATGTTGGAGACTGAGGAGAAACAACTGGCGGCTTTGTCGGTGACAGAGACAAAGATGCCGTCAAACGGGAGGCCGCATTCCACAACGGGCCGCGACACCGTCGCAGTGTTGGCCCCCTCGCAGGCTAAGTTTGTTATGTCTTCTCACATACGGACCCGCAGAGGATATTCCAGAGGGGATAGTTCTTCTCCCAATGCGAGAGGTGTGATGCCGGATAACGCGTTCTGGACATGCCCTGAATGTACATTCCTGAATACTGGTGATAACTCTGCGTGTGAGGCGTGCTTGTGTAGGAGGGTCACCGAGGTTGTGTGCCCTTTTTGCAATGACATCTCCCGCTCTGGGGCGGAGCGGGTGTCAATGTGTCCCGTAAAGAATGCACTTCATATAGTATGGAACTGCAGGCGGTGTAAGCAGGTCAACACCGTAGATTGCGATGTATGCTACTACTGTCGATCTCCACTTGTATGGACATGCCGGAATTGCACGGTAGAGCAGGAGTCCATCAGTACACTAGAGGGACTTCGTATCTGCAAAACATGCACGGCGTATTGCACACCATTAGAAGTCTTTTACTCGCGTCTTGCGGTGGGACAAGAGAGCGATGCAACGGCGAGACTTCATTCAAACGTTGAGTTTGGCATCAACGACGCCGAAACGATTGCAGAGCAAGAGCGTCAAATAACGATTGAAGAGGCCAAAACACGTCTCACACGTCGTCTGAAGCAGCTTGATGTTTCTCACATGAATGAGCAGCAACCAGACGGGAATTGTCTTTTTCGTGCGCTTGCGACTCAACTCTTTGGCTGCCCCGAGAGCCACATGGTTGTGCGCCGCCTTGTTGTGGACTACATGCGGGAGCGGCCTGAGAGTTACGGCGTCCTTTTTGACGGCGAGGGTGAGTGGCAGGAGTATCTGCAGAACATGCAGCAAGGCGGGGTGTGGGGGGATGAGTTATGCCTCAACGCAACAACACGTTGCTTTCATGTGGACATTCACGTCATCACAAGTGACGAGAGGCGGTGGTATCTTGTGTTTCAGCACGATGAACTGGGAGCCTCCTCTTCGGTTATTGATATCCAAGAGGGGTTTCCCACGCAAACTGCACAGGGCGAGCGTGCCCTGCCGAGATTATCACCCTCCTCGTCGAACTCCATTACTCTTTTCCTTGTATACATGGCACCGGTGCACTACAACGATGTGATGACCGTTTGCACACCGAAGATCAATGATTTGCGGAAGTGTCTTGTCAAAAAGCTTCTCGCCACCATGGAGGAAGAGAGCAGCTGGCATGATGTGTCTGATGAGATTAAGGGGGGGCATCCTCCTCCTTCTCGGCAGCAACAACAACAGCAGCAGCAGCAGGATCAGGTGGAGCAACGGAGAGCAGAAGAGGTTCCCTCCACTACAGGAGTGGAAGAACTTTGGCGATCAAGGGGTGTGAAGCAGACTCTACCTACATACAGACCACCTCCACGCACGCAGCGGTCTCCATTGAACCCTCCTGTGTACAATGGGAAGCGAGCGTCAGGCAGAGGCCCCTTGCAGTGAGAAGAGAGAGGGAGGAGGTGATGGAAGTGGATTGTATAGGAGGGAGAACCCTCAGTGTTCATGTACTGATGATGGCCCGACAATGGTGTGCGGGGTAAGGGTGGAGAGTTTACAGCAAGTATTTTAGAAGCCAGAGAAGCAAGAACAAGAACAACAAAAAAGAGAGAGATTTGGGAGGGACCACAAAAACTCAAGAATAAATGAAGAAACACTGATGTTTTTTTTTTATTTTTTTTTTTCGGGAATGGTAAGAAATGGTCATGGAAGGGAAATTTAGTGAGGTAAACGTATATGAACCTGCAAGAGAGAGAGAGATAGAGATAGAGAGAGAGAGTGAAAGTCTGTTGTGAAGGTGTGTGTGTGTGTGTGTATGTGCGTGTGCGTGTGAATCTGTGTGTATGTGGAGTGGGGAAGTAGCAAGAATGCAAAAAGCGAAATGAAGTCGAATCAACCTGAAAACGACAACAACAAGAACGAGAACACGAAGAGAAATCCTTTTTTTTCTCTGTTCTTATTTGTTTCCTTTGGGTGATCCGCTCTTGTTTTATTTTATTTTGTGTATTTCTCTGCCTGTGTATGCATATTGTGTGCAGATGTGTTTAGTGAAGTATTGCGACAAACTGTCTTTCTTCTTCATTTTTTTTCTTTTCTTTTTTTCTTTGTCTTCTGCCTACTGTTTCTAATAATTTATTCATGTATGTATCTTTGGGTTCGTTTTCGCTGTTGAAGTGAGTTTCTTTCAGTTATATATATTTTTTTATTTGCATCCCTGCACTTGCTGATCGATCTCCACCCTTATCCCCTCGCCTCTTGTAGTCCTCTTACCAACACTCATATTATTTCTTCTTACACCGTTATAAGTATCATTATTATTCATTAGTACGATTGTCATTGTCGTCAACGTTTCTTGTTCTTGTTTTGCTGTAGGGACCTGCGGGTATGTTGCCTATTTACCACACCCCACACGGGAAAATAGAAGTAATGGGAAGAAAAACAAGAAAACCAAACCAAAACAAAAGGAAGTGAATATATGTATTATGTCTCTTGTATTCTGCTTCTAAATATATCTCTTGGTGATCGAGGCTTTACTCTCCTTGCATTCATTCTTTGTTCTAGTGTGAAGTGAGGGAGTTAGAAGAGTGGGGGAAAGTTGTTGTTGCTGCCGTTATTTGCCGATCCAAATTATTCTCTCTCTCTCTCTCTCTGTCTATCCTTCTCTGTCGTTGTCTTTCAGTGAGATGATGTGACTTCCTCATGTTTATCCACCTTTTGTGTTTGGGAATGCACCACTACTCTTTCCTTCCCTTTTTTCCTTTTTTTCTCTTTTTTTTCTTTTTCTCCTTCTTGTCCCTATGCTACAGCGATGCAGACCACAAACAGCAGCGGTATTGATGGTGGCGACACCCATAGCAACTACTGCGACGATGACTACACCCCACCCGCCCAGCGCGGCGTCCTCTTCTTCTCGTCCGTCCCGCGCGACATGCGCCCGCAGGAGGTCCGCGTGCACTTCGGCGAGTACGGCACGCTGCTGCGGCACAAGTTCACGCCCTTCCCGAAGCGGGAGCGCCGCCCCGGTGGGCCGCTGCTGCCGCTGCAGTTCGCGAGTGGGCACTTGGAGTTCGCGGCGGCGGCGGACGCGCGGCGGGCGGCGGCGGCGATGAACGGGGCGCCGGTTGTCTGTCGGCGGCGGCGGCGGTGCTACGGCCAACTGTGGACGGTGCGGTTCCTCGACGGCGTCACGTGGGACTCGCTCGCGGAGGAGCGGGAGGGTGAGCGGCGCGGGCGGCGGCGGCGGGAGATGGAGGAGCGGATGGCGGAGCGGGCGATGAACGAGGCGTACCGGGCGGCGGTGCTGCGGAGGAACACGGAGCGGGGGAAGAAGCGCACACGCAGCGAATGTGCATCGGAGGAAAAGACGAGTGACGGCCGTTGTCGGGCTGCGAAGTGCGACGGGAAGACGACGATGAAGCGTCACGATAATCCCTCTTCTGCTTCTGCTGCTTCTACTTCTACCGCCACCACGACAAGGATAACGAAAAAGACGAGGGGGAAGGACACTTCTGTAGAAGTTGTGAAGAAGAAAAAAGAAAAAGGTGTAATATAGTGAGTAATGCTTTGTAAGACCACCTGTACCTGATGGGAGTGCGATTAATATACTGGCTCATATATATATGTTTTTTTTTTTTTTCTGTGGTTACACGTTGTCTCACATGTATATGTATATATATGGTTTTCTCTCTCTACTTTAATTTGCTCGATAAGATTGACATGCACAGTACTTTCTTTTTCCTCCTATTCACCATTATCATTTCTCATTTGGGCAGCAAAACAAAGTAAGAGTAAGGGAACACCCAAACCTACAACTATTTTACCGAAAAAGCAAGAAAAAAGCAAAAAAAAATAAAGTAATCAAAATAAAAGAAGAAAGAAGAATAAGAAGAAAGGAAAGAACCAAAAAGCAAAACGAAACACAACAAAACAAAGCCAACAAGCACACCCACGACAGAGTCACGTTTCTCCTACGACATCGCGTTGTTTGGTTGGTACGACCTCTGATTTTGTCCCACGCATACTCTACACCATCATTCCATCAGGCGTCATCGTTTGTAACCATGCCAACTGCCACAACAGCCGCAGCGGGAGGGAAGAAGGGAGCAGCTGGCGGTGCCGCTGTGGTCGACCTGAAGTCATTGCAAGAGCCGGACTTTTGGAAGGCGCGTGACGCCTTATTTGATGAACTCTTTGCAGCACAAGAGGAAAAACACAAAACGATGCAGTCGCCCATCACCATCACCCTGCCAGACGGCAAGGAAATGCCTGCGACAAGCTGGCTGACGGCTCCTGTGGACATTGCAAAGAAGCTGTCCAACTCACTGCCGGAAAAAGTTATTGTTGCACGTGTGAATGGCGAATTGTGGGATTTGACCCGAGTCTTCGAAGGCGATGCCACACTTGAGCTTCTTGACTGGGACGATCCAGATGCCCGGCAGGTCTTTTGGCACAGCTCTTCCCATGTGCTTGGCTACGCTCTGGAGCGTCTCTTCCACACACGTCTGTCAGTTGGCCCCGCACTGGAGGAGGGCGGTTACTTCTACGAGGGTGACACGGGCCGACCACTCGTAGAGGGGGATTACAAGGCGATTGAGACCGCCATGCAGGAGCTTGTCAAGTTGAGGATGCCGTATCAACGGCTCACTGTCTCCAAGGCAGACGCACTGAAGCTTTTTGGATACACGGAGTTTAAGAGCAGGATGCTCACAAGCAAGGTTCCAGAGAATGGGTTTTGCACTGTATACCGCTGCGGGCACTTGATTGATCCTTGCCGCGGTCCACACTTGCCAGACACTGGCCGTGTGAAGGCGTTTGCTGTGACGAAAAATTCATCCTCCTACTTTGAGGGTAAGGCAGAGAATGCAGTACTGCAACGAGTCTACGGTATCTCATTCCCGAAGCAGGCGATGCTGACGGAGTGGAAGGCACTTCAAGCAGAGGCCGCACGACGGGATCATAGGAATATTGGGAAACAACAACAACTCTTTGGATTTCATGAAGTATCACCTGGAAGCGCCTTTTGGCTTCCACATGGCGCTCGCATTTACCACACACTGGTGGAATTCCAAAGGAAACAATACCGACGCCGCGGCTTCGAGGAGGTTGTCTCCCCCAACATGTACTCTTCCAAACTCTGGATGGTCTCAGGCCACTGGGATAAATATGCAGACAACATGTTTCGCATAGTTGTGGAGAAGGAGGAGCATGGCATGAAGCCGATGAATTGCCCTGGCCACTGCATCATGTTCGCCATGCAGCAGCACTCATACAAGGAGTTGCCTATCCGTTATGCTGATTTTGGCGTACTTCACCGCAATGAGTTGAGTGGTGCTCTCAGCGGCCTCACTCGTGTGCGTCGCTTCCAACAGGACGATGCCCACATCTTCTGCCGCATGGATCAACTGCAGGATGAGATTCAAGGCGCACTTGTCTTCCTCAATGATGTCTACCGCATTCTTGGATTTAAATTCTACCTCAAGCACTCCACCCGCCCAGAAAACAAACTTGGGACGGAAGAAATGTGGGACGAGGCAGAGTCGTACTTGCGTGCGGCGCTCAACGCTTTCTGCGGTATCCCCGAACAACTGCCCGATCCTTTTAAGGAGGGCGCCACCTTCACATACGACGGCCGCAAGGAGAGCATAAAGAAGTTGCGAGCTATCATGAGGAAGCGGGCACGCCGTGCTGAGGAGGGCGGCGACAATAATAATAATAATAATAATAATACTAATAATAACACCAATGGTGATGACGGATGGAAGGGACCGACGCACGCCGACGCGTGGGAGGAGAACACCGGCGACGGCGCCTTCTACGGACCGAAGATCGACATCGTCGTGGAGGACGCGCTGCGCCGCCGCCACCAGTGTGCCACCGTGCAGCTCGACTTCAACCTGCCCCAGCGCTTCGGCCTCAAGTACACACTCCCGTCTGCAGCGACGGAGGGCGCGGCTGCACCGCCTGAGGAGCCAAAGGAGCACCACGCCGATCCAAACAGCGCGAACGTGAGCGCGGGGAAGAAGACGGAGGAAAACCTGCCCGCGGCGGAGGAGCCGCTCTCGTACGAGAAGTCCGCACGTGAGCTCTGCATTGACCGCCGTCTGGACGCGAATCAGGCGCGTCCTGTCATGATCCACCGCGCCATCTTTGGCTCGCTTGAGCGCTGCATCGCCATCCTGTGCGAGCACTACGGCGGTGACTGGCCGCTGTGGCTCAGCCCACGCCAAGTCGTTATTGTGCCCGTGTCCCTTGAGAACGCGACATACGCCACGAAGGTGCGCGACGTCTTCTACGCCGAGGGCTTCTACGCGGATGTCGACAACGGCACCGCAACTTTGGACAAGAAGATCCGTAACGCAGAGGTTGCACGGTATAACTTCATCTTTGTTGTTGGGCAGGCAGAAGAGGAAGCGCAGACTGTCAACATCCGTACACGAGACAACCGACGCCACGGGACAAAAACACTCGCAGAGGCTCAACGGTGGCTGCGTGAACTTGTGGACACATATGACCCAAACTTTTAATGTACACATGAAATGCATGCGTGTATACATCGTTTTATCTGAATTTTTTCTTTTTGCATTTTTCTTCTCCTGTGTCTGTGTGTGTGAGAGAGAGAGATGAGGATTGATAAAGTGTGTGTGTGTGTGTGTAAATAATGTCAGCTGTAACAATGTGAAGTGAGTGAAGGAGGCATTACCATCCCTTTTTTCTTTTTGGTGTTGATGCTTTTTGTTTGAGAAAAGAAGAAAAACGGATAAACGTGCATAAAATGGTTTGATACATCAAGTGGATGTCATGCCCACGTTTCCTTTCTTTTGGTTGGTTATGATGGTGATGGGCGAAATGTATCGTCGTGTTAATTTTTCTGGGGAAAAAAGATGAGAAGAAAGAAAGACGCACGACTTGGTTATCTTGGTTTGTAATATGTATCCATGTGCATACATAGACGTATATAAAAAAGGGAATAAAAGAATCCGAGTCTGCATGGTGATATGAAATGCGAGAAGGAGGAAGAGGCTTAGTGGGTACATGTATCTGCAGAACACATCTGTCTGTTTTTTTCTGTTGATGATTTTGTTTACAAGAGGCGAGATGTTTCTCAATTTTTTTGTTTTTGTTTTTGACTACTGACTTCTTTTAAAGGGGATTTTTATGTTTTGCTTTTTTTTTTTTTAAGCCCCTTTTTTCGTTGTTGTAGTTTTTTTTTTCATATATATATATATTCGTGTATCAATCCATATGTTTTCTTTCACTGCTTTACGAATGGGGCTGTATGCATTACAAAAAAATGAACCAAAAAAAAGATGACGACAACAAAAGCGAAAGAAAATAATTGAGTGTTGTAGAATGGGCGTGTGGAGTGGGGGGATATGACTTTCTGCATACACTCACATTATATATACATGGAAGTGGAGATGATAGGGGAGTACAATATGTATTTCTCTTCATTCTTCCTCCTTGTTTTTTTCCCTAGTCGACATCTAGTGTTGTCTTTCTTTCGTTTTTTTTCTCTGCCTTATGTGTAGAGGAGGGGGTAGGATAGGGAATAGATGTAGATGGGATGATTGATCAATTCTTATGTCTGCATGCGTATTTATTTGTATGGACTTGTTTTTCCTGTTTTTTTCTGTTGTTTCTTCTTTTTTTTTCTTCTTCGTTTTGTGTCTGTTCCTTTACTGGCGTTGCCTTTTTTTTATGATGGCAGTTACAGTAGTCGTGATTGTTGAGTTGTGTAAAAGAGTGAAGGTGAAGAGAGACTCCGAGTTTGTACATTGTAACTGTGTATTTGTTAGTGCAAACACATATACTTGTATAGGGACAAGGGGCGTGAGACGGTCAATAATTTAAAGGACAAGAATAACAGAAGGGCCGAAGGGGGAGGAACAAAAGAAGGAAAGAAGAAAGGAAGTAAAGTCGTGGTTTTATTTATTTAACACATAAACACAAACACAGGGGCGACAGATAAATAGCAACAGTCAGCAAGAGAGAAGTGCAAATAAACAAATACACACGGGGAGAGGAGATGGACTGCGGCACTGGCGCGGCTCTCGGTCAGCAGTTCGCGAAGGATGCCTACCACATGCACGCCGTAGCCGGTGCAAGGCCGACCGGCAACCCCGAGCAGGACGCACTGATGGGCGAGGTGCTGATGGCGCAGGCACCGACAGGCGAATGGGCGCAGAACTTCGCCGCACTTCAACACCAACACCATCATCATCATCATCATCATCACTCACATCATACGGCGATGCGGCGCCAGCAGAATGATACCTTCATGGTGCAACAGCAGCAGGAAATGGAGGAAGCGTTTCGCAGCTCTTCTGCGATGCAGCACCGTAGTCAACATCATCATCATCATCATCATCACCAATTGCAGCATCAGCAGGCGTTGTTTGGGGCTGCAATGATGGGGACGCAAATGATGGGGCCGATGATGTACGGTGGCAACATGGGTGGTGGATGTCTGATGGGTGCGCCCCCAATGATGCCATATGCTCCTCTGAGAGTAGGGGGGGAGGCAACAGCAACAACACCAGTGGGCCCGACATCCCAACAGCAACAACAGCAGCAGCAAGAGTCGCAGCAGCAGCAGCAACATCAGAACGATAGCGGATGGGCGGATCAATTGCGTGACGCGGAGTGGGCACAGGACTACAAGGATGCAAAAGTTTTTACCCTTGAAGGGCAGACCGAACAAACACTGGAGGAGCATGCAAAGAGCTCCAAGTTCTTTCAGTTCATGGACAAGATTCGCAACAAGGAGTTGCTCATCGATGAAGAGACAAGCCAAGTGGTTGAGGGACCGGGACCCGATCCAGAAGTCACGGAGGACACTGAGTATCTGAAAGACTGGGCTGCGGCGGAGGGACTTAACTTACCCCCCGGTGTATTTGAGCACATGCTGAGGAATCCGCAGGGAGTAGACTCGTTACAGCAAGGAGGTTTAGTTGGCGATAGCGACACTGCCGTGATGGACGATGGCGGCCTTGATCCCACTGCAGATGTGGAGGACTGGGCGAAAGAGTATGCGGAGATGCAAGACCGAATTCACCGCGCCCAGAACGAAACAGACTATCCCTTTGAGCCTAACAATCCATACATGTATCACGACAAACCGATGGAGGAGGGACTTGAAATGCTGCAGCTGGCAAACCTTGCGGAGGCGGCTCTTGCCTTTGAGGCGGTGTGCCAAAGGAATCCGGAGAATGTAGAGAGCTGGCGGCTTCTTGGAACGACGCAGGCAGAGAACGAGAAGGACGGCCTTGCAATCATTGCCCTGAATAACGCTCGCCTGTTAGATCCAATGAACAGCGCCATTCACGCGGCCCTTGCTGTTTCACATACAAATGAACATAATGTTCAGGCCGCACTTCAGTCCCTGCGGTCGTGGTTGCTGTCGCAGCCCGAATACGAACATCTTGGCTCCGTGAACCTGCAGGAAATGGAAGGACCTGATGCAATGGACATCACCGACGAGAACTACTTCTTCGCCGCACCGAATGAGTACCGCGAGTGCTCAACACTTTTGCGTGCTGCTGTAGAGATGTGCCCAAACGACCCGCAGCTGCACGCCAGCATCGGCGTGCTGAACAATCTCTCGCAGCGCTTCGACGAGGCAGCAGAAAACTTCCGCCGCGCCGTTGAACTACGCCCCGACGACCCGCACATGTGGAACAAACTCGGCGCGACGCTCGCCAACGGCAACAGACCGCAGGAGGCGCTCGAGGCGTACAACCGCGCGCTCGACATCAACCCTGGCTACGTGCGGGTGATGTACAACATGGCGGTGTCGTACTCGAACATGTCGCAGTACCCGCTCGCGGCGAAACAAATCACGCGGGCGATCGCCTTCCAGGAGAGAGGCACAAACCCGCAGGGGGAGTTCTCGCGGCTGGCAACGCGTGGGCTGTGGGATCTTCTGCGCATGACGCTGAACCTCATGGAACGCAACGACCTCGTCGAGGCCTCATGGGAGCAGAACTTGACGCCATTCTTGAAGGAGTTCGGACTGGAGGACGTCGTGCTGTAATGCCCGTAGTACCACCTCGAGCACATATGAAAAGCTCTGGAGAGTGACGAAAGGGAAAGGGGAAGAAAACAAAACAAAACAAAACAAGAAAACAAACGAAGCAAAACGAAGAAAGAAGGAAAAGAGAAAGTCAAGGAAAGCAAAATTGGGAAAAGAATGTCGTGTCTATTAAAGTGAAGACAAAGGGCAGAGGATGAAGAGAGGGGCGGAAATAGTAACAACAACAAAAAAGCAAATGAAAAAGAAAAATAGACAATCAAGCAGAAGGAGGACGACAGTAATGTGTAAAGATGGGGATAAAGAGGCGGTGGTGGTGATGGCCTTGGAATATCGCAGGAGACGGGTTTGTGCTTACATTCCTTTCAATTTTTTTTCCCGTTTCTGTACACCTCTCTTCTGTTTGGGGTGCATTGATACGCTGAATGATGCCCCTATCTATATACTTGTGTTGTCCTGTATACTCACACTGCATCGTTCTTGCAGACACTGCCACCCTCTTCCTCCTCTTTACGTGTTTTCTTGCGGGGATCTCCACCACACACTTTTCCTTTTTCTTTTCTTTTTTTGTATATCCCTTTTTTTTCTTTCCTTCGATCCCACGCTATTTCTCTTCTTTCTCTTATTCGTTTTTTATTTTTTTTCTAGTCGATTGTTTTTTTTGTTTTTTCCCCATCTTGTTGGGAGGAGAGAGCAAAGAAAGGGATTTTCCTTCCCATCTTTTTGCTATACACTTTGTTTCTTTCTTTTCACGCACGCAAAAATGCACACACACACACACACATTTTCTCTCTTTGTTCTTTGCTCTTACTCTTGTGCTCTTTCTCATTCTGTTGGTTCATTCCTTTCTTTTTTTTCTCCTCCTCTTTTTTCTTTTTTAATTCCCTCCCCCTCCCTTGCCGCTGCTGTTGACAACGACGACAACGACAGGGACCACACAGACCGACAGGCCAAAACCAAAAACATGGGAAAGACTGTGCTCACCTGCCGTAAGGGTAACGGCTCCGTCTACCAGGTGCACGGCCACAAGCGCCTCGGCCCCGCCAAGCTCCGCATTCTCGACTACGCCGAGCGCCACGGATTCATGCGCGGGATCGTGAAGACGATCGAGCACGAGCCCGGCCGTGGCGCCCCGCTCGCCCGCGTGGAGTTCCGCCACCCGTACAAGTACCGCCGCGTGAGGGAGCTCATCGTCGCGCCGGAGGGAATGTTCACCGGCCAGTCCGTCCTCTGCGGCGTGAAGGCCCCGCTCGCCATCGGCAACGTCCTGCCGCTCGGCCAGATCACGGAGGGATGCATCGTCTGCAACGTCGAGGCGAAGGTCGGCGACCGCGGCACCATCGCGCGTGCCTCCGGCGACTACTGCATCATCATCTCGCACAACCACGAGACGGGCCGCACGCGCCTGAAGCTGCCGAGCGGGCAGAAGAAGACCGTCCCGAGCACCTGCCGCGCCATGATCGGAATCGTTGCCGGTGGTGGCCGTATTGAGAAGCCCGTACTGAAGGCCGGTAATTCCTTCCACCGCTTCCGCGGCAAGCGCAACTGCTGGCCCAAGGTGCGTGGTGTTGCCCGCAACCCGGTGGAGCATCCCCATGGTGGTGGTAACCATCAGCACATTGGCCACCCCTCCACCGTCTCCCGCCACGCTCCCCCCGGCCAGAAGGTCGGCCTCATCGCCGCCCGCCGCACAGGACGTATCCGCGGTAGCAGGGCTGTCAAGGGCGCATGGCACCCAGAGGAGTAGAGAGGAAGGACAGTAGTCTGTGCGAGGAGGGTGCCAGGAAAAACAAAAAAAATGAGGGAGATGTCTCCGTGATGGACGAAGAGGAAAGGAGGTTGTATGGGTTGTACGAGTGTCTCCATGCATATGCGTCTTGTTTTTTTTTTTTGTGTTCTGTCGTGTTCCCAGATTTGTTTTCAATACTTTTATAAATGCTTTATATATATACTTTAAATTTAGCTTTTGGTTATTAATGAGAATGTACGTTTTTGGCATTGCTGCTTTGTGTTGCCCTTATCATTTGCTGTTCTGTCTCTTTCTCTGCAGTATTTATTGCAATGTGTGCATTGCCTGTCCTTTTCTTTTTTCTTTTTTTTTGCTTCCCCTTGGCCTTGCAATGTAATGTAAACTCGTGCTTCTCTGGACCAAGCTGTTTGTGGTGAGTGGTCGTCACGCCACCTAAACAAATACATACGCACACAAAGTGTGAGAGGGACAATCTCGAAGACGAATCAAACTGAAAAGAAAAGTAGCAACAAGAAAAGGAGGCCCAATACTAAAAAAAAACAAGGAAAAGAAAAAGTAATCAAAGAATAAAGGCAGAGCTGGTGAGTGTGGTTGTATATATATTTATTTATACACTCAAAGGACGCTATTTGCTGCAAGTGATTTTTCTTTTTTCTTTCTTTGTTTATATACAGTTGCGACACCTAGAGTTCGGAGTAACCAAATAACCTGAAAAAAAAAGACGGGTGTTGAGAGGGGATTCTCGCGCAGATGCAAAAGAAGGAATCCCGCCCCCGCACTCAGAGACGTGGACGCATCGTTTTGCTTCCAAAGCACGTGACCCCACGGAAAGACGTTGAGGGCGATGATGACGATGATGACGTGGTAAACGCACCGTGTGGCACCTCGCTCGCACCGCTGTTTCGTGCCAAAGCCAATGTGGGCTTTGATGGCTCCAGCGTTACGTTTGCACGTGTACTCTCCCTCAGCCAGAGCTTTACCGGGCCTCCTGGTTACATCGAAGGGGAGTTGTGGTACGTGACTCCAACGATGGGGCCGGGGAAGCAGACTACGCTGGGGATGCAGTGGGTCACGTGCGAGAATCACCAACTGACAATCTCCAGCAGCTGGAGTCAGCAGGGACACATCATGGAGCTTTTGAAATTTGATGGCGTTCGTGTTATATTCAGCTTTTCTCACACTCATGAGCACATGGACCCACATCGACAGGTTCCCATGACGAGAATTTCATGGGAGTCGGAGAAGAACATGTCCAGTTTTCTGAACTCATGGAGAGGGAGCAGTAATAATAATAATGCAGTTGGTAAGCCACCAGTGCAGCCACCAATCCGAATGCGCAAATTTCACAGCCGTGGAGGGAAGTTGATGCCGCGGTACTATTACTTCGGCATCGAGTTTAGTGAGCGCATGCCTGAAAGCAGCAGTGGTGTATCCCACAGGCGTCAGCGACGTCTGATAATCTTTGCAACAGACATCAAAGAAGACCAGCAGAAGTGGATGGGCTTTTTTTCGAAGTTGGGATACCCAAGGGGCAATTCTATTTCAGGCTCAATCATTAGCCGTTGTGGTGTATCAGTGAGTAGGAACGTGGGGCCTGAGAGCCATGCAGCAGCAGGACAAATTGCGGGTACCCAAAAGGACGAAGGAGGAGGAGATGAGATTGTGGTAGGCTTGGATGAGTTCGATTTGGGTCCATCGTACACTCCGTTTGATTTTCCCGCCACAGCGCGGGCCGAGGGCCTATCCTCTCCTTTTTTGATTGATCTGGAAGGGGGTTTGGACTCCGCCGCATCTTTCCCCAGCCAGTTCCAGGATGAGAGGCTACTGGGATATTTTCTCACGGAGGTGGTGGTGGAGGAGGAGCGTTGGCGTAGCGCATTTCTTTTGGAAGAGAACCGCGAGCGATGCCAGATTTGCACCATGAAAGATGTATTATTTTCAGCTTCTACAGACAGCATTAAATCGCTTAAAAGCGGTTTTCTGAGTCCGGCCTCTAGAGGCACAAACGATGATACTGCTGATATGGGTAATAACAATAATAATAATAATAATAATAATAATAATAATAATGTTGCTACTGTTACTGCTACTGCTAGTATTTCTGCTCCTACTGTTGATAGTAATAACAGTAGTGGTAATAATTTCCCTCCCATACTGGGCGATTCGCTTCTTTCTTTGAGCGAAAAAATGTCTACAGGCACGGGCCAATGCATTGCACTTATACATGACAAACTCCAATCACTCCAGAACACAGTAAGCGATAAAGAAGAACATATTACATATATGGAAAGAGAATTCAATATCTTACTACAAGAATTATCTGCCCTTAGCAAAGAAGCGGAAAACCTACTGGAACAACGAAACAGCAACAACAACAACAACACCCGCAGTGTTGGTAATACCACTGGAAAATATGCTCATAAAAGTGAGGAAAAGAGAAAAGGAAGAGCATTCAAGCAAAGCTCGAGAAGTGATCGAGAGCCTGAGGAGTATCTTCATATCATTTCCGGAACCATAACGGAACTTTGGGAGAGACTCCGCAGGAGTGAAGCTGCCATCTCTGCCCTGGAAGAGCAGAACAGGCGCCAGCGCTGTGAATTGGAGCAGCTTGACGCCGACCGTGCGCTTCTGAAAAACAAAATGAATGAAGCCGACTTTGATGAGTCCGCACATGTCATGGAGAACAAAACTCTGCGTCATCGCTTGCGTGTGGCGCTGGCGGAGTTACGAGATGCTGAGCTTGCTGTGGATGATGCGGAACGTTCCTTGTGCCGCTCTCCTGCGGATTTGGATCGACGCATGCGTGCCATTTCTTCCAATTTGCAGCAGCAGCAACAAAACCAATCTCCGTCAGGTGATGTACTGCGTCCACTGAAGCAGCGGGTGAGTGATCTTGTGAGGTGTGTCTCCGTATCACATGACACCGCCGATGCTTCCAATGACGAGCTGATAATGACTATCATAGCTGGCGCAGGGGGCGAGGAGACTGTGGAGCAGATTGAAAGGTTAATAGCTGCAAATAAGAAGTCAAGAGAAAAACTTTTCAGTGCACTGGAGAACGCCGAGGGACAAATCTGTCTGAGCACAGTCTGTGAAAGGGAGTTTAGTGGTGATGCGTGGACGGTAGTCAAAGAAAACAGGAGTGCGGAACTTGTTTTTGCTCTCCAAATGGACGTAAGCGAGGCATGCGGTGTACCTGTAAGCCGCGTCCGTGATGTTGAGTTTACTACCGACTTATCTTCTTCGCCTTCTTCCCCGTCTTCCATGGCGGTATTCAGCGTCGTTCATCCGTGCTCTGTGACTTCAGTTGAGGTGAAGGAAAGAGTCAAACGCTTTGCATTCGACAATGTGTGGGATGTATACGCACAAGGTAACGGTAAGAGCTCTGTCTTAACGCCTGTATACACAACAAGTGAGCAAATCCCAACAGGAAATGATGAACTGATGAATGTTGTTCTTCTTGGTTCTACTGAGGCAAAAGACATACTCGAACACCTAAAGGAACTTGCCGACGATTATGAAATTACCCAATGTAGGCTACGATGTGCAATAGCAGAAAGTACCGCACAGACTGTGGCGAGAGAACGAAGAAACAGAGAGCAATTGACTGAACTACGAGCTGAAAGGGATGCCCTAGTGAGGCGCGTGCATGAACTAGACACTCATCTTGATAGTGCGAATTCCTCTTTGCGGGACGTGGATCATGAATGCGGCTCATTGATTGGACTGCTTGGCATCATGGGTGCAGAGATTCTTAGTGGTGGGGGCAGTGCGCAGGCTCCAGAGCGACTTCAGCAGGTCGCTACCGCTGTACAGGAGATGGAGGAGCTTAGCGAGCGTCGTTGCTGTGAGTTGGAGCAAATGGAGGCTCGTCAGGCACTTGAGCTTGACTTTGCACGCGCGGGTTTTAAGTTCTTTCTTGAGGAACTCTCTCGTATGCCACATATGGAGGTTGTGCATTCCACCACAAGTGCAGAGGTGGAAAGTCTGGAAGGGTGTGTGGGAAATTCGTCTGACCACATGAATGACTTCTTGGAGAAGTCAAATTATGTTTCTAATAATAATAATAATAATAATAATAATAATAATAATAATAATAATAATAATAATAATAATAATAATAATAATAATAATAGTAATAATAATAATAATAGTAATGCATTGGATTCCTCTCATGTAGAAGAACCTAAGTGGAAATTTGCTGATACAACATCTTCCAGTGAAATTACTGTGAACAATGCTGCGGCTGCTTCAAAGTCGATGGCAGGGTCTCATCCGAGTCTTTCTGCGCTTCATGCAGTGTGCAAGGCCCAGCGTGAGGAGTGTGCTCGTTATGAAGTAACATGGGTGATGCTGCGAGATATCTTTAATTCACTTGGGATAGAGATGCCTATTTCTTCTTCAGGACCTTTGTTGGAGGAGAGGGTGGAAGTGCTACAGGAGATATTGAGACTGTCCAATTCACCGTCTGAGGGCGATAATGATGTAAATGATGATAGTTTGAAGACACTGCTTGCCCGTTATGAGGAGGCATCCGCAGAGGTGGGACGAGCTGTGGAGACTGACACCATTCGGTTTGTGCAAGTTGCGGAGGATCACGTTTTGGGATTACGTCATGCCTATGAAGTTCTTCGACGGGTGTTGGGGGATGAATCTGGGTCTCTCTCTGCAGATGCTGATAAAAAGGAGGAGGAAGAGGATGCTGTCGTCGCCATGGTACATAAACTGCAATTGTCGGTAATGAACGCTCAGGACTCACTGATAGCATCTGTTGGCGGCAACGTCTGCAGCCCGGAAGAGCGTCTCCACGATAGTCTCACGCTTGACAAGAGTGTGAAGGATCTACAGGAGGAGTGCCAGAGGGCAGCAGCGACATTCTCTGCTATCTGGTCCATGTTGAGTAGTGCCACAGAGGAAGGGCATGGAGGACCTCTTAGCACTGACCGAGGAGACAGCAAGCTGGATAATAATAATAATAATAATAATAATGTTTTGGCCAAAGGACGTCCTGTGAGCTGCTATGATGACGTTCTGACGGGTGTGGAGTATTGTGTGGCTGAGGCTCGACAGGAACGTGGCAAAAACAAACGGCTCTGCGAGGAACTTCAGCGTGTTATCACCATGTCATCACAAGGCCCTGGGTTTTTTTCGGCCTGTCCGTCGCCTTCAGGAGGTCACACATCTCAGCCCGATGACGGTGGTGAGGATGATAATAATAATAGTAGTAGTAAAAGCACTAACAATAAAAGTAATGCTGAGTTTGCTGCCAATACCAAGTCAAAACAGTTGACGCCCATGCCAGAGTTTATTGACCTGTCGAATGCTGATAGCCGTCACTCCTCACCTTTGAGGCTGCAGAACACCTTTGATATTGTGGGCCAGGTGCAGGGCCATATTGCCTCCAAGGTAGCGGAGGTACAGGAGCTGCGCACAGCCATGACGACGAGTGTCGAGACTCTTGGTGGAGCAGTTGCCTCCCCCACTGTGGAGTCGCGCGTGATTGCCGAAACGCTGCTGGAGGTGGTGCGGGAGACAAGCGTCTCCATCAATGATATCCACGCCTTACTTGATTCCGACGCTGCCGCAATTCGCCGCGGCCCTGTGCGACTTCGCGATGTTGTTGACCGCATTGGTGAGAGGATGCGGGAGTGGGAGACGAGCATGCGGGGGGCGCGGGAGCTCATCGAGTCGCTGCGGCGCATGAACGACCCCGACTTCGCCCTCACCGCGTCGCCCGGCCGCTCGCTCACGCCGAAGATGAAGCCGCAGCCGGTGACGATGGAGAGAGCCGACGAGTCCCTCTCCCTCAGCCGCTCGCTAGTTGACGTATCGAGTTTGGGCGCGGAGGGATGCATGCTTCTCGACTGGTCGAGGAGTGCGAGGATGCCTCGACGCAGCGTCAATGCATTCACTACCACTAGTACTGCCACTGCTACCGCAACGAGCAGCAGCAGCGGTGATGTGGGAGGTGTTGGGGTGAGTGCAAAGGACATACAGGATGCCATTACTGACCTGCGCTCCAAACTCATTGGAATTCGGCGACTTACAAACGCATGCGGCGCCGCGGTTTGCCTGATGGATGGCGATAAGAGGGGGGAGAACCCACCTATGGAGATGCTACTGGTGCGGCTTTTGCAGAGGGCGCAGGAAGTACATGAAGTGACGCAGATGACAAAGGATGCTCTCTCGCTTCTTGAGGATGATGGGGCGAAGGAGAATGCAATTAGTGGAGTTTCCCCAGAAGATCCACCGCAATCGCTTTGCGCGAGCGTTCAGAAGTTAATTAACAGTCTGAAGGAACTTCAAAAAGATAATGGAGTGTTACGAATGCAGGAAAACATCTCCAATAAACAAAAGGCATTTCTTCTTCGAGACTTTGAACAGGTACGGAGTGAGTTTACGAAAAAAGAGATGTGGCTCAAGGACAGTTACGAGAAACTCAAGGATGAGTGGAATGAACTATATGAGGAAAAAAATCGTTGTATGCGGGAGATGCGGAATCTGCTTGCGTTGCAGCAGAAGAAATCTGATGTGCTCAAAGAAAAATATGATGAGATTTCTGCCGAATGTAATAATCTTTCTCAGGAGTTGGCAGCAGCACGTGCCTCGCTCGATGATCTCCAGAGATCAGAAGCACCTGTGAAGGAGGCAGCTCGGATGGTGCGAAGAGCGTCAGCATTCATAAATGAGCAGCTGTGTAATACAATTTGCAAACTATCAGGCGATCTACCACCATCATTGTCACTGCCATCACTCCCAGTAGCAGCTGTACCATCGATGCCAGTCACAGATGTCTCTGCATCAGTGATAACCAATGAGGAAGAAAGCCAAGAGGAGAGATCGGAGGAGTCTTCGGAAACCGCACAGGAACCCAATGATGATGAGCCTTCGTCAGCCACAGCGTTACTGATTGAGAGCGGTCGTGAACTGGAGCGCTGCGGGGAAGCAATTTTGCATCTTGACCGTCACGTGCAAACTGAGATGAAACTACGTGATTGGGTGTTGGAAGTGTGCATGCGGGTGAAGTGTGATGTGGCGGATGGGGAGTTGAGCGTACATGCACTGCTGGGTGATGTGTGCCACGGTTGGGCTGTGCTGCTGAATGATAAGTCCCATACGGTGAGGGATCGAGATCACATCATTGAGTCTCTTCAGCGCAATCTTGAGACTGTCCTGCGCAATTCTGAGGAGGATCGTGCGAGATGGAAGCGGCAAATGAAAGATTTTGACAATGCGTACAATGAGCACAGCGTCGTGATGCGGCGTTGTCTTTCTGCGATGCGAGATCAAGCTGAGCATCTGGATTCTGCGCGCCGTGAGTTGGGATGCGAGGTGGAGGAGTGGCGTGCCCGCGCCACCTCCGCGGTGAGTGAGGTCGCAGCCTTGCAAGAGGACAACGGCAAAATGCGACACGAGCTGCAAGAGCTTCAATGTCGACTCGAACAGTCAGAAAAAAAATACAACAACGAGGCGGTGAAGACGAAGAACGACTGCGGCGTGATGACGGAGGCGTGCGGCAATCAAATTGACTGCATGCCGGCGGTCCTGCAGCTCCTCGCGGCCGTCAACGGCGAAGCAACAGCGACGGCTGCGGGGGAGGAGAAGGAAGGAGGGGGCCTCGAGGAGCGTCTGGGCGGCGCGGTGGAGCGGGTGCGGAGACTCACGGGGGACGTCTCTCGCTGCCATGCGATGCTGCAGGAGCAACTGAACGAGATGCCCGGCGGCGGCAACATCGTCCCCGCTGCGGCGTCTGGGCGACATGGCGAAGGACAACAACACCACCAACAAGCAGAGCAGCGAGAGGGAAACAAAATGGAAAAGAAACGGGAGACGGTAAAAACGCAGCTTTCTCTACTCATGGAGCGGCACAAAGCAACTCTTTCAAGGCTATTCGCTGAGCACGTGGTTCTGGTCGGCGCATGGCAAGAGGCACGGGATGAAGTGTCAAGGCTTCAGCGTGACCTGAAGACGAAAAAAGCGAAGTACGAGCAAAACATGGAGAAGATGGAGCTTCAAGTTGGTGAACTCCGGGCCTTGGTACAAAAAAAACTCGAGGCTGACGAAAAGGCAGGGAAGAAGATGGAGGAAATTCAGCTGGAGATGGACCGCCAGATTGCCGAGATATACAAACACTCCATGAATGAGTCCGCACTGAGACGTCACGTGCGGCAGTTATGTCACTTGCTGCGATCTAAGAGGAATGCTAGCAAAGGTGCCTGTTTGTATCTTTAGTAAAAACGACATTTAGGCATATAATTTCTACTGATGTATCATTGACCTTCTCTTTTTGTTTGTTTGTTTTTATTTTACTTTGCTTCTGCCTTTATTATTGCCTTTCTTCTTTATTTCGCATCTCAGTTTCTGATGTTTTTATCTTTTTTTTTTCTTATGACTACTGATGCGCCACTTTCATTTCATCTTTTTTTTTTTATTATGTGTGCGTGTTTTGTCGCTTCCTGGTGGAGAGTAAAGAACGGACTTTTATACTTTTCTTATTGGTTTATTGCTTTGATATGTGAGAGGATTTTTTTTTTTGCTTTCTTGAGAGGATGATCAGTTGAATTCGTTCATGTGGATTTTTTTTTCTTTGTTTTCGATGCTGCTGAAATATCCTTGTTATGTTTATACGTATGTGACTATGGAAGGAGTGTAATCTATTGTACTACTTGCATGAGGGCCACATGGGCGTCCCTTTTCCTTTTTTTTTTCTCTCCCTCCCTCTCTCCCTCTCTCTTTGCGGGGATGTGTGTAATTGCTACTTGGCGTGATGACTGGATTTCACCATCACTTTTCTTCTTCTCCTCGCCACACCAAACAAAATAAAAACAAGGAAGGTAACAGAAACGGTGCCTCGGACAAAATTAAAAGGGAAAAGGAAAGGGTGACGGGGGTGTGGTGTTGTGTTTTCACAGATGCGTTTCCCGTCTCCCCGGCGGGAAATGTCGACTGTTGATGGGGGCAGAAGAGAAACCACCACCAGTATGGCTAGCACTGCTACTAGTACCACTATGAATACATCACTGCTACCACCACGTTGCAGAGATATATTCTCACTGTCCCTTCGTGTTGGGTCCTATCTACTCACTCTCTTAGGCTTCCTTATGTTTGTGTTGGGGTTAAGCGGCAACATTCACGTCGTTATTCATGAAAGTGGGTGGGACGAAGTGTTTGCGGTAATTGGTTCATTTTGCTTCTTCCATATTGCAGTGATCATGTATCATTGGGTTTCTCATATGTCGTCTGTAATGATGTATGTGCACGAGACAAAATTTTGTTTCCACGCACTCCAGTTGTTGCTATTGCTGGCATACACTGCACAGCAGGCTGTTCTCATGGCGTATCTCATTCGTTACGTTGGCCGATTTTGTTTGTTCTTCATGATCCCGGACGTGGCTGTGGTCGTTATGATCATTATAGTAGTGACTATGATGACGAATTCACTCGCTGTACGGGTTGCGTCGCAGTGGCCATCACTTTACGTCTTGGTGCTGGCCGGGAAGCTGGGCGTCTTGTGGCCAAAGTTGGAGGGCTCGATGATGTATGCAGAGCGACTCGGGGCCGATGGCCTTTTGGGAGCGCTCATGCTTACAGTCCCTGTGACTCAGTTCCCAGTGCTCATCTCGTGGCTTCGCGTGGGGATGGCATTAACGAGGGCGTACACCACAAACATGACAGCTGTCTTTGCCCACGTGCTGCACTTTATGGATGTGCTTGACTTGTACTTTTCTGGGATGGAGATGCGGCGGTTCTTTGGCGACATCAAACTTCTTGCGCTTTTCTTTGCCATCATGGGCCACATCACGTGCTGCATATATTACTTCGCGCTCTTCCTGAAGTACGATGAAGGAGAGTGCTTCATGCGACTGTTTGAGGAGCCCGACGAGGACGACACCGACTTAATTGCTCGCACTGAACCGACGAGAGACGATGAGTTGCTTCACTACTTCATCTGGACTTTTTTTTTCATTGACCTCCCCTACGCCGTTCTGCGGTTGGTGTCACTTGCTGTCAACGGGTCTGGCGTGTCAATCTTCCTGGCAAAGAATATCATGATGATTGTGAGCGTTGTCATGTTGTTGGTACGAGGCCAGAAGTCGTAAGGGATGGTGGGGGGTACGATGTAAGTAAGAGCGATGCTGAATCCTCTCAAAGAACATCTCTTCCTCCGCCTCCCCACTCTTTTCTTTTATCCTTATTTTCTTTTGAACCTGACAACACACCCTCCCCTAAAAACCTCTACCGTCTCTTTTGTATTTTTTTTTTCTGTGTGTATGATGTGGGAGGAAAGTGAAATGTGATGGTGCTTGTGGCAATGTGAGAGTGTGTGTGCCATTTCTTTCCTTTCCTTTTTTCCCTTTATTTGCATTTGATATATATGTCGTTCCATGAAAGTGAGCGGAAATTGAGTTTGTGAAGAAGAAAGGAAACACTAGCAACCAGAAACGTAACGAAAAAAACAAAACAGAAACAGACTCAATAAGGTTGAGGAAACAAGAAAATAATAACAGAAGAACAAGAAATGATGACCCACGCAGAACCGGTGAAGAAGGACTCCCCAAAGACTTTGCATCGAGTGCGTGAATTCACACCAAGTGTCGTGTTGGCGGATGTGACGACTGCCTTCGTTGTGGGTATTTCTGCTGCCATCCCCATCTCTATCGTCGACTACAGTATTATGGCTCGAGTTGCAGGTGTGACGCAAAGTAGTATGCAGGAACTCTGGCGTGGTACCAAAACACTGTTCCTGCGACCCCATCGCTTCTTCCTGCCGTGCGCTGAGAACAAGTGCAGTCTTGTGTTTGCTGTGTGCACCGTCGTGTACACCTTCACCTATATCGGCTCCAACACGACGAAGAGCTACTGCGAGGCGAGAAGCTACTCTCCAGAATACACCAACTTCGCCGCCGGCATCGCGAGCGGCGTGCTGAATACAATCATGACCGTCTGGAAGGACGGTGTGATTCTCCGCTCGTTGCCGCCGGTGAACCCAGAGCTCATCGCTGCGTCGAAGAAACCGGTGCCGTGGCTCACGCGTGGTCTCTTCTGCGCTCGCGACACGCTCACATGCCTCGCCGCCTTCACAGTCGCCCCGATGGTCGGCATGTGGCTCTCGCAGCGCTTCTGGAACCCCGCGGAGAACGCAAGAAAGGACCCGCCGCTGTCGGTCGAGGGAAAGACACGTATCCCCATCTCCACGATGGACATGGCGCAGATCATCACGCCGGCCGGGCTGCAGTTCGTCACGACGATCATGCACATCACCGCCATCCGCTACCGACAGACGTACCCGAAGTTTGACTTGAAGGACCTGCAGTCAAGTCTGCGAGAGACGTATGTGTCATCAACACTCCTGCGCGTGGTCCGTATTCTGCCCTCCTTCGGGTTGGGCGGGATTTTGAACCGCGAACTCCGCTCTGACCTCCTCGACCGCGCAGAGGGGCCCACCACACGATGATAATAGTTTTGTGCACCCCGTAACAAAGCTGTTCTTTTTTTTAAAAATTCTTTTCGTCTCTCTTTATTGTTTTTCGTCTGTGTGTGAGCTCGCGTCGTAATACAGTTTATTTTGTCTTCTTTTAGAACGGCTGTTTATTCATTTTCTCTCTGTTTGCTTGTCTGCTGATCCGCTGCAATTCTTTGAGTGGGAGCCACATCAGACATATATGCATACTAAGAAAGAGACCCACACGTAGCATCAAATCTCACGACACTGGAACACAAAAGAGAGGAAGAAAACATAGAAATAGACGGAAGCGAAGTAATGCTGCGCCAGAGATTTCTATTAGACGAATGAAACAGAAAGGACACAGAAGACGGGAAGAGGGTGAGGGCATGACACGTGCATTGATAGAAATATAAAGAAAACCGAAAAGCAAACAAACGAACAAACAAAAGGGAGGCAAAAACGCAAGGCTTTCCTTTCTCACTTTTTTGTGAATTCCAGTTTTTTCTTCAATTTGTTGTTAATACACATTCTTTTATCAAACACATAAAATGTGCTGGGAGTTCACGTAGCATCGCTTGTTTATCATTTTCTCCCTACTTTTTTTTTTGCTTTTTTGTGTGTTGTTGCTGTTGCTATTGTGGTTGTGGTTGTTGTCGTAATTGCGCATGTGAAAGCACCATTAAAAATGTATAGTTGCTTTTGAGGAAATAAAAAAAAAAGAAGAAACTGTTAAGGGAAGAATTGGGGAAACTGTCGATATTCGTTCCCTTTTGCATACACCACCACCGCACCCCCTTCAATCTAACCCACAGGAGAAGTGAGTATTGGCGAACGGCCATGTATCTATGAGCATCATTTCATCCATATTCTTTTCGATATTCACAGAGCTGCTGAGTGAGCGGAATTACAGCTCTGCTGCGGGTTTCTCCACTTCTGAATCATCTATCATGTCTATCTAATTTTCTTAATCTGCACATATACATCTGTCTGTGTGAGAATCCTGACATGATCTGCCGTTTCTTTCTTATTCTTATGCCCTTGCCAACAAGAATTAACCCCTTCCCTTCCTTCGAACAGCTTCTTCATCGAATACTCTTTTTTCCCCTTTCCCCCTTTTTTTTTTTGCGTACGTGTGTCTCCACTGCTGTTCTCTGGGACAGTACCGTATAATTTCGTTTTCTGCGTTCCTGTGGAGCAAATGACATCAGCTGCTAAGGGTCCCCCATATCCACTGGGGGATGTGGCGCTCCACACAGTTCTGCGTCGCACGTCGGCGGGACCACCGCTGTCACTGGGGATGGCGACAGGTGACCCAAGCAGCGTTCACACGTCACCTGTTGCGTCGTGGGTATCGGTGGGGTCGCTTGACGAGATCATTTCGCTGGAGGATCGAACGGATGAGCAAAAAGAGCTGGACAAACTTATTTACCGCCTCTGCAACTCTCTCCACCTTGTGGCAACAAACAAGTCCGCGAAGATGCACCACGGCGCTGCAGGCAACTCAGGCGCACTGGTTGGCGACGATGCGAAGCGGTTTCACAACATGCGTGGGCATGAGGATTGGTGCCCACTGCGCCACCTTTTTGACTCCTCGAGTTACTACCGAGCAGTAAGGAGGGCGTCCAATCCACAAATGGAATGCCGTTGCCACGATGAGGCGCGTGGGGTGTCGTCGGACGACCCAGTAGAGATGTCGCAGTGGCTCTTGGATGAATTACACGTGACACGACTCTCTGGTGGGAATAGCAACCACGTGTACCGTCTTAGCCACTCGTTGTACCCGGAAAAGACTATTCTACTCCGCGTGTACGGTGATAGGGGCGGTGAGGTGATTGACCGCGAGCGCGACACAAAGGCAATGCAGATTATGAGCAAGGCCAAGATGGGACCTGCGCTGCTGCACAGCTTCCACTGGGGCCGTGTGGAGGAGTTTGTGGAGGGAGCGTACACGTGCACCACGGACATGCTGTTGGCTTCTCCGTCGCTGCTATCTGCCATATACGAGGGGCTGTGCGGCATGCACCAGCTGGATGCGACTCCGTTCCTTCCGGAGAACATGGAGAGCGCCAAACCCCTTGGCGGTGGCGTGATACGACTGAAAAGCGCGGAGGAGCTGGCCTCGTTAGTAGATGGGAAGGATGATTACTACAGTAGCCTGGCATGTGAGAAGGCATTGGAGAACGTGTGCCCAACGTCGTTTGAGCGTTCTTCCTTTCGTTTGCTTCGGCTGATGTCGCCGCATGTGGTGGAGGCGCACCGGCGGTCGTTGGTGGACTGGCTGTCGGGGGAGATTATGTTTGTGCGCTCCGAGATCCAGAGTCGTGACATCCCCGTCGTTTTCTCGCACAACGACCTGAATCCTGGAAACATTCTGCTGTCGCGGCGGCTGGTGCCGGCGGCGTTCCGCAAGGGTGATGACGACACTGGCGGCGATGGGGCTGCGACGGAGGAGGGAGGAGGTGGTGGTAAGAGCAAGAGTCTCGTGGAGCGCCGGGGATACCTGTTCATCGATTTTGAGTACACGGACGCGAACTACCGGTGCTTCGACCTTGGCAACACACTGTGCGAGATGGATTACGACTACACGCGTGGGACGGAGGCGGGGGGGCGTGGATTCATCAAGTTCCTGCACGAGTTCCCGCCCGATGCGAAGGCGGCGGCCTGGCGCGACCTTGGCGAGGAGTACCCGCGGCTGCCGGAGCTGATCGTCGACGCGTGGCGGAGGGGCGGCGCCGACGGGAACGTTGCAGACGTCGGCTCCGCTGCGCTGCAAGCGGTTCGTAGGTATTTCGCGACGCGCGACGGCGTGCAGGACAGCGAGGTGTCGCTAAGTCAGGCGCAGCTGGTGGAGTTGCTGCTCGGCATGCTGGCAGCCCACCTCCAGTGGACGCTGTGGTCACTCGTGATGGGCTGCACGCCTGATGAGTGCGCTGACTGTGCGACGGACACGGAAGCCTTTGCCCTTGGCGGTAGTGGTCTGGACTACGTGCGCTACGGTGAGTGTCGCCTGCAGGAATACATTGCACTGCGCCGTTGGCTCATTAGCAACGGACTCATATGAAAAGTCTGTGGTCGTCTGACTTTATTCTTCCTTTTCTGTTTTTTTTTTGTTAATTCCGACTCCGTTGTATTTGTATTGATTAGAAGAGGCGACCGTGTGGTACAGGTAAATGATTTGTGTGGATGTGGGGGGAACGACAGAAATGAACCTGCAGTGATCTGTTGTTGGTTTCTTTTTTTTGTTTTTATTTTGTGTTGAGTCCGCAGTTGAATGTTGAGGTGGAGGTTTTTTGAATAGCTGAGTGGTTATCGTTGTTCTATTTGGTTAGATTTTCCGTGGGTATGGGGTGTATGGGCCCGTAATAGATATTTTGCACATGGTAGAGTGTGCAAGACGTTTTTATTTTTGTTTTTGTTGATGTTTTCGTGTCTGCTTTGCGTATGTGTGTGATTCGGTATATGGGTGCATCCTTGCTAGGTGTGATGAGCTTGCGTTGAATATTCTTTGTGGTTGTACCAATGGTTCATATTACTTGATTCTTTTTTTTTTCGCTTTTTGTGGTCTCTTTGTTTTTTGGGTGGTGCTGGTTCTGTTCAGCCGAAGAGGAGAGCAGAGTAGGAGGAAGGGCGTGTATAGGAGGGATGACGGAAGGTGGGAGAAACCCGTACACTGGGCGGGCGTTCAGCTCCCGCTATTACGTGTTACTGCGTGGCCGTGAGAAGCTGCCAGTTTTTGCTGCAAAGGAGAAGATTCAGAGGCTTGTGATGCGCTACCAGACACTTCTTTTGGTGGGCGAGACTGGTAGTGGCAAGACGACGCAGGTCCCGCAGTTTGTCCTGGAGATGAATCCTGAGCATGCAATTGCGTGCACGCAGCCACGTCGTGTGGCGGCCACCAGCGTGAGTGAGCGCGTGGCGGAGGAGCTTGACGTCACGCTCGGCGAGGAGGTGGGCTACAGCATCCGCTTTGACGACATGAGCAGCGATAAGACACGGTTGAAGTACCTAACGGACGGCATGCTGCTGCGGGAAGCCATGAGCGACCCGCTGCTGCAGCGCTACAGTGTTATCATCCTCGACGAGGCGCACGAGCGGACGGTGCACACCGACGTGCTCATCGGCGTCGTTAAGGAGCTGCTGCCGCGGCGGCCGGACCTGCGCGTCGTCGTGATGTCGGCCACGCTCGAGGAGCGCCGCTTTCAGGTGTATTTCCCCGAGGCACCGCTGGTGCACGTCGCCGGCCGCATGTTTGGCGTGGAGGTGTACTACTCCCGCATGCCGGAGTCAAACTACATCGAGGCGGCGATCCGCACGGCGACGCAGATCCACCTGTACGAGGGCGACGGCGACATCCTCATCTTCCTCACCGGCGAGGACGAGATTGAGCAGACGGTGGAGCGGCTGCAGAACGGGATTCGCATGGCCGAGCACAGCAGCGCGGACTGCCACAAAGGGCCCGTCGCGGTTCTTCCGCTCTACTCCGCCCTCCCACCGCAGCAGCAGCGGAAAGTGTTTCAGAAGGTTCCAGCCGGGACGCGGAAGATTGTCGTGGCAACAAACGTGGCTGAGACATCTCTCACCATTGATGGCGTCGTCTTTGTTATCGATAGCGGATTTTCAAAACAGAAGGTGTACAACCCAAAGCTGCGTGTGGAGTCGCTTCTTGTGACACCCATCAGCCAGGCAAGTGCTCGACAGCGGTGTGGTCGTGCTGGGCGTACCAAACCAGGGAAGTGCTTTCGTCTATACACAACCAAGGCGTTTGAGACACTCTTGCAGCCGCAGACGTATCCTGAGATTTTACGATGCAATTTGGGTTCCGTTGTGCTGCATATGAAAATGATGGGCGTTGAAGACCTGGTGAACTTTGACTTCGTAGAGCCACCCGCCCCAGAAACACTTATGCGGGCACTGGAACTTCTGAATTACTTAGGCGCTATTAATGACGACGGAGACATGACGGACTTTGGTCGACAGATGGCTGAGCTTCCACTGGAGCCCGAGATGGCTGCAATGCTGTTGCATAGTCCAGAGTATGGATGCTTAGACGACATTGCACGTATCTGTGCTATGCTGTCCGTACAGAGCCCCTTTATTACTCCTGCAAACGATCAACGAGGACGGGCCCTGCGATCTCGAGAGCAGTTTTATCACCCAACAGGAGATCATGTCACTCTTTTGAATGTTTTTAATGCGTTTTATGACACCAATAAACAGAACACAGCGTGGCCAAGTGAAAATTACCTCAACCCTCGCGTTCTGAAACAGGCTGTCAGTATCTATCGTCAGCTGATTGGTGTCATGCGTCGCCTGGGCTGTAATATATGCAGTACTTACTCTGCCGCTCAGATAAATAATAATAATAATAATAAGAATAATAATAACAATATTAATACCGATGAGGCTAGTAGGAATGATGAGTTTGCGAACGAGATACGCCGTGCGATTCTCCGTGGGTACTTCACCAAGGTTGCTCTTTCACTACCGACAAAGAGCCAGTTCTTGACCTTGAAGGATGATGTCAAGTGCCTCTTATTTCCCTCCACAGTTCTCAAACGCCGTCCCAAGTTTGTTGTATTCAACGAACTTGTGCTCACTAGTAATACTTACATCCGCACTGTGACGGCAGTGGCTGACGAGTGGTTGCTGGAGGCAAGCCCAACGTATTTTGCATGTGAAGAGTTTGATGGGGTGAGTAGGCAAGTATTCGATGAGCTGCATCGCCGTCAGAAACGACATGCGGCATCGGCAGGCAACCATGACGGACGTAATAAAAAACGTTCCCGTGCTGTCGAGAGTGATGATGATTCGGACTCATCATAGAGGAGACTATACATAAATACATACATGCATACAGTGGTTGTGGTGGAATGGAATGAGCCTAGCTCCGTCGTTTAACACAGCACATTAACAGATAACAGAAGGTCTAAGAAGAAGAAGAAGGAAATAAGTAAATAACTAAAAAAAACCGAAAATAAGAGGAATTTATAAAAGGAGCAAGAATGAGCCAACCAACCAAAATAAAAAAAGAAAAAGAATGAGAGGAAGCGCACTGGTTGTGTTGGCGTTGCCCTTTTCTTGAGATGGGACCATACATATAGATGCCTATGAAAGTATAAATGTGCTTTTCCTTATCACTTTCTTCTTTTTTTCTTTTTTTCTTTTTTTTCTTTTTTCTTTTTTTCTTTTTCTTTTGCTCTCCGCTCTCTTGCTCTTTCTGGTGCTGTGGGATGGGGAATATACATCTTTGTAGTTTTCACGAAGTAAGAACTAAATACCACAAATGAAACATTTTAACAGAAAATCCGCTCCTTTTTTTTTCCCGCTGTTGTTGCTCGTACTTGTGTTATCGGCTTCCGTCGGTACCAATGCGGCTGCCGCCCCCATGAGTGAGGCGGACTTCAGACGGATGAAAATCCGTGAGCTTCGCAGTTTCTTGGAGGAACGTGGACTCAGCTGTGTTGGCTGTCAGGAGAAGTCGGACTTTGCGCGCTACGCGTATCAAAACCGCGACAAGAAGCCCCTCAACGAACAAGGGAAACGCGAGGTCCCCAACGCACCGTTCTGGGATGCATGGAGGGATATCGCGAAGGATGTTTGTGAGAAGGCGGCTCAAAAGCGCGGTCTTGATGTGTCGGCGAGACCGCAGTCGGACATCTGCACCACACTCTCCTTTGTTACGGAAAGTTTTTTCATGCAGCACGGGAAACGGACTGCAAACAAACTGCGGAAGGGTACTGAGGCGCTTCTCGCAACGTCATACAAGGGAGTCTATTACGATGCCGGGAGATTACTACTGGAGCGACTGGCGAACTACTGCTTGGCCTCGCCAGCCAACAAGGAAGAATGCAGCTCTGTGAGCAAGCTGATGAGTATTGCAGAGAGTTCAAAAATTGCAGATTTGGTGAAGTGGATGACCAATGTCGGCATTGAGAATACTAACCCAATGTATGAATTCCTAGACCAACATGACGACCTTTAATAAGGCTTCAATGGCCAATATTCAGACACAGATGCACGTGTAGAAGATCCAGGATAGAACTGTCACTTATGTGCGCCTGAGTCTTTGTTCTTGCACTGCAATAGTTCTGCTTTATTTACTATGAGTATGACCATAGCGTAGGATGAATGTGTTGACAAGTTCCGTGACCCCCTTTTTACGCATTCTAGAAAGGGGAAAAAAATGTAAACCTTGTGTGTTTTTCTTTCCATTGTTCCTTTTTTAACGTAATTTTTTTTTTTCACTTTTTCCCCTTTCCCCCTTTTTTTTTTGCGTACGTGTGTCTCCACTGCTGTTCTCTGGGACAGTACCGTATAATTTCGTTTTCTGCGTTCCTGTGGAGCAAATGACATCAGCTGCTAAGGGTCCCCCATATCCACTGGGGGATGTGGCGCTCCACACAGTTCTGCGTCGCACGTCGGCGGGACCACCGCTGTCACTGGGGATGGCGACAGGTGACCCAAGCAGCGTTCACACGTCACCTGTTGCGTCGTGGGTATCGGTGGGGTCGCTTGACGAGATCATTTCGCTGGAGGATCGAACGGATGAGCAAAAAGAGCTGGACAAACTTATTTACCGCCTCTGCAACTCTCTCCACCTTGTGGCAACAAACAAGTCCGCGAAGATGCACCACGGCGCTGCAGGCAACTCAGGCGCACTGGTTGGCGACGATGCGAAGCGGTTTCACAACATGCGTGGGCATGAGGATTGGTGCCCACTGCGCCACCTTTTTGACTCCTCGAGTTACTACCGAGCAGTAAGGAGGGCGTCCAATCCACAAATGGAATGCCGTTGCCACGATGAGGCGCGTGGGGTGTCGTCGGACGACCCAGTAGAGATGTCGCAGTGGCTCTTGGATGAATTACACGTGACACGACTCTCTGGTGGGAATAGCAACCACGTGTACCGTCTTAGCCACTCGTTGTACCCGGAAAAGACTATTCTACTCCGCGTGTACGGTGATAGGGGCGGTGAGGTGATTGACCGCGAGCGCGACACAAAGGCAATGCAGATTATGAGCAAGGCCAAGATGGGACCTGCGCTGCTGCACAGCTTCCACTGGGGCCGTGTGGAGGAGTTTGTGGAGGGAGCGTACACGTGCACCACGGACATGCTGTTGGCTTCTCCGTCGCTGCTATCTGCCATATACGAGGGGCTGTGCGGCATGCACCAGCTGGATGCGACTCCGTTCCTTCCGGAGAACATGGAGAGCGCCAAACCCCTTGGCGGTGGCGTGATACGACTGAAAAGCGCGGAGGAGCTGGCCTCGTTAGTAGATGGGAAGGATGATTACTACAGTAGCCTGGCATGTGAGAAGGCATTGGAGAACGTGTGCCCAACGTCGTTTGAGCGTTCTTCCTTTCGTTTGCTTCGGCTGATGTCGCCGCATGTGGTGGAGGCGCACCGGCGGTCGTTGGTGGACTGGCTGTCGGGGGAGATTATGTTTGTGCGCTCCGAGATCCAGAGTCGTGACATCCCCGTCGTTTTCTCGCACAACGACCTGAATCCTGGAAACATTCTGCTGTCGCGGCGGCTGGTGCCGGCGGCGTTCCGCAAGGGTGATGACGACACTGGCGGCGATGGGGCTGCGACGGAGGAGGGAGGAGGTGGTGGTAAGAGCAAGAGTCTCGTGGAGCGCCGGGGATACCTGTTCATCGATTTTGAGTACACGGACGCGAACTACCGGTGCTTCGACCTTGGCAACACACTGTGCGAGATGGATTACGACTACACGCGTGGGACGGAGGCGGGGGGGCGTGGATTCATCAAGTTCCTGCACGAGTTCCCGCCCGATGCGAAGGCGGCGGCCTGGCGCGACCTTGGCGAGGAGTACCCGCGGCTGCCGGAGCTGATCGTCGACGCGTGGCGGAGGGGCGGCGCCGACGGGAACGTTGCAGACGTCGGCTCCGCTGCGCTGCAAGCGGTTCGTAGGTATTTCGCGACGCGCGACGGCGTGCAGGACAGCGAGGTGTCGCTAAGTCAGGCGCAGCTGGTGGAGTTGCTGCTCGGCATGCTGGCAGCCCACCTCCAGTGGACGCTGTGGTCACTCGTGATGGGCTGCACGCCTGATGAGTGCGCTGACTGTGCGACGGACACGGAAGCCTTTGCCCTTGGCGGTAGTGGTCTGGACTACGTGCGCTACGGTGAGTGTCGCCTGCAGGAATACATTGCACTGCGCCGTTGGCTCATTAGCAACGGACTCATATGAAAAGTCTGTGGTCGTCTGACTTTATTCTTCCTTTTCTGTTTTTTTTTTTTGTTAATTCCGACTCCGTTGTATTTGTATTGATTAGAAGAGGCGACCGTGTGGTACAGGTAAATGATTTGTGTGGATGTGGGGGGAACGACAGAAATGAACCTGCAGTGATCTGTTGTTGGTTTGATAGGCGTAAATAGTTGAATGTAGAGTTTTACCTTCTAGTTTGTGTTTGCTCTTGTTTTTGTCTTGTTCTTTTTTTTTTGTCAGTGTCTGTATTGTTGCTTGAGTGTATACGCTGTGATGTTGGGTCTGACTGCAAACCGTTTTTTTGTTTTTTTTGTGTGTTTCTCTAACTCGATGTTGCTTAAGTTTCTTTAGTTTGAGGATGATATCCCGACTTATATTTGTGGAAATGGATATGCTTCGTGTAAGTTTTGGATTATGTAATGTACAAGTCAATTTGATGGAAAGATGGCTTGTCTTCTCCCGATTGTGTTGAGTTGAAGACGTGTGTCTGTTTTTTTTTTCTTTTTTTTTTGAACTCATACACTGTCTCTGTTTTTGTTTCGTGTCTTGGTTCATTGTTCTATATAATCCTCTACAAGTAATGTCCGTTCTCGTATTTTGTGTTTCTACCGGATGATCATGTGCTTCTTCCTTCTGGCTCAGAGTTTGACGTTTCTTTTTTGCCTTTTTTTTTCTCTGGCTGTTTTTATTCTATTTATATAGCTTGTATATATTATGTATCTCTTTGGTCCCTCTGTTTATCTGTACTCTTCCATGGCTCTTCTTTCTACTTTTTTCTAGTCCTTGTTTTAGTGTGCCGGACGGTTGGCTGCAGTTCTCTGGGTAATTTGATGGTGGAAGAAGAGTCGCATGCTTACGAGGAGTTGCTGCGCGTGTACTGGAGCCGCCGCGAGTCAATTCGGAGGGAGGAGGGACGTCTGTATGAGTTACAGCGCATCATTCTCGCGGTTCATAATGTTGTGTGGAGGTGAGAAGTAATAATAAAGGGAAAAAGCAAGGAGTAGAATAGTATACAGAGGGATGACAACTGTTTGCATACACAGAATTATATATAGAGATTCATACAATACATTTACGTGTATATATATATGGATCACAGGAAGTTTGTTGGTATAACTTTCTTTGCCATTACTTTTTTTTTTCTTTTGCTTTGGGGGTGGTTGTGGTTGTGGTTTGTCTATCTGTCTGCAGTGAGTCGCTGAGAGAGAATGAGAGTCTGTGTAAGTAACATCTTGTCTCGTATCATTTAATTTTCTTCAAATGTGATATTATTGACATCTATGCCGACTGCTTTTGTTCCTTCCCTTCCTCCCCCTCAATGATGGGTTCTGTTGCTGCCCTTCTTTCCTCCTTTTCTTTTTTTTCTCTCTCCCCGCACGAGAAGCGTGGAGGTGCTGGACGCTTTTGTTTTCCTTTTTTTAATTCATTTGTTATTTCCGTGCGTTGTTGTTGATTGATGACACCGAGACGCGTGGCGCTGGTGACGGGCGGGAACCGCGGCATCGGCTTCGCGGCGGTGCGGGGGCTGGCGCGTCTTGGCTACCGTGCGCTGCTGGCCGCCCGGGATGCGGCGCGGGGTGAGGCGGCGGTGGCCGCGCTGCGGGCCGAGAGGGAGGGGGAGGGCGGCGAGGTTCACCTGCTGCACGTGGCCATCACCGACGAGGCGTCCGTTGCGGCGGCGGTGCGCGAGGTGGAGGCGCGGTGGGGACGGCTTGACGTGCTCATCAACAACGCGGCGGTGATGGACTTCGACAACCACATCACCCCGGTGAATCTGCCGCAGATGCGGGAGGAGTTCGAGGTGAACTTCTTCTCGCCGGTGATGGTCACGAATGCATTCCTGCCGCTGATGCTGAGCACCTCGGACGCACCCCGCATCGTGAACGTCAGCACGCCGCTGGCCACGCACGCGAGCGTGGAGAAGCCGTATAACAAGTACTGCACCCCGCTCTTTACAAGCTACAAGTGCTCAAAGGCGGCGCTCAATATGTACACGCACAACCTCGCTTACTGGCTGCAAACCGAAGGGGAGGGCAGCGCCAAGGCGGCAAAGGTGAATGGAGCGTACCCGGGTTACGTACGTACGGATATGTCACGAAACACTGATGAGGCAGATCTGAATCCTGATGAGGGTGCGGAGACACTCATCTACCTCGCCACACTGCCAGAGGATGGCCCAACCGGTGGCTTCTTTCACAAGAAGGAGCGTCTCCCGTGGTGAGGAATTAGCAGGCACGTTTGATTCTACTTTTGTGTGCAGATGATCTCTCTTTTTTTTTTTTAAGGGGGACTAAGGTTAAAATACGATATTGGTGCAATTATTATCACCACCACGAACAAACAAACCTGACACAAAGAGCAGTAAGAATGGCGTGAGGACAAATTTCTTTATTTTATTTTTTTTTCTTTCTGAACGCGATCGTTCCCTTAAAAAGACCAGAGACAAGAAGACAGGAATAATATGTGGGGTAATGACGCTGCATACACGTCTGGGTTGTATTTGCTTGCTCTTCGCCTTCTTCTGCCGTTGATTTGTTTTTTATATTAAATTTTTTGTTGAATTCTTGGTCCGTGGTGTGGTTTTGTAGCCCTCACTCTGGCGCTGTGTGTGTGTGTGTGTCTGCCGACTGTCCGTGTCGTCGTTTTAGTTCCTTTTTTTTAAATTTTTATTTTTGTTTTTGTCAGCGCCACAGTGTATGTCGTGTGAGAAGACTGTCGTTGTTCACTCGACTGTTCGTCCAGACGTGATGGAGGACGAGCAGGAGGAGTTCGCAGACGTCAATCCCGTACCACCCGTTGCAGCGACGGGGGCGCGTCCCACCCTCATGTCTGCCAGGAGCAATGGTGAGGACGAAGAAGAAGAGGATTTAGGCATCACATACGTCGCGCGAAAGACTGTGCCCAGTAGCGTCACCACTACCAAGACGGTGATGCCACTGAAGCGGCCTCGCATTACTGTGGAGGAGTCAGTTGAGTTCATTGCCGACGTGGAGGACGCGGAGTTATTGCCCGACGACACGGACCATCCAAATGATCGTGCGGAGTATACACGTTGGCAGGCTCGGGATGCTGTGCGATCGAAAAAGATGTTGTTGGGTTGAGCTGGGTTGTGAGACTCTTGCGAAGTGTGTTTTTCTTGCTGCCACTCCACCGCGTCTTATATCGATCTATTCTCGTTGTCCTTCTGTTTGCCTGTCTCCCTCTTTCTGTCTCTGCATCTTTTTTGTTCACTTTTTCTGATCTTCCCGTCTTGCTCCATGTAGCGGAGACCTTTCTCTATAGACGTTTGATGTCGTGGCCGGTATGGGTCTTGAATGAGGCAAATAGAAGACTCCAGCATCGCATAGATCACGCCGCAGATGACTTGCAGAAGAAACAAGTGGAAGTTGAGTCGGAGCGGGAGGCTGTCGCTCTACTGCGGAGGAACTTGGCACAGGTGCGGCATCATGTCGAATCCAGGTCAAAAGCAGCCACTGAGGACCAGAGACGCCTGGAGAATAACACGGGTGAGCTGCAGCATCTCCAGCAGGAGGATTCCCGCTTCCGCGCCGAGATGCATCTGCTGAAGAGTCGCCAGAAGGAGGCTCGTGAGTTGCTGCGCAGTATCTCGCGTGCAGTGCAGTGCAAGGCGGAGGAGCTTGAAAGGGAGCGGGCAGTATCAGAGACGCTGGAGCAGAGAGCCCTGGCACTCTCCGCCGCGGCTGCGTCACAAAAGAATACGCACGAAACTCTGCAGGATGTGGAGCGGCAGAAGCATCGCTTGGAAAGGGTGCAGGCCTCGCTGGTGGGTGCACACGCGTCTCTTCGTGCATCGCAGAGTGCACTTCAACGGGAGCAGGATGAATTTTCTTGTGTAAGACGGGAGCTGGAGGCTATGCGGGTGAATATTGCAAGAGGGAAGCGCGACAAGACAGAGTCGCGGTTGGCGGTGTCGCACGTGCAAGAGGCGATGGCGGCATGTGAGGCACAAACTTTGGCAAATACCGAGGCGTACGCCAATGGGATGCAAGCGCTGGAGGCACAACGCGGCCTTCTCCTCCAGCTCCAGAAGAAGCACAATGAGGTTTTGTCGCAGAGGCATGCGTGCACCAGCATGCTTGATAATCGTAGAAGGAATGAAGATGCCCTCCTCGCGCGTCTTAATTTTTTTACGAACGAAGCACAGCAACAAGAATCTGAAACAGCAGCGATGCAGCGGCAGCTTGCAGCCCAACGGGATGCGAAGCGGAAGGCGATGCTTTTCTACCGCAATTCCCGTGAGGTTCGGGATGAACGCCACGTGCAACTACAGCAGTTGGTTGGGCGCACAGATGAACTTCATAGTCTTTTGAAGGAGGTACAAGTTAATGACAGCAGAAGCGGGGTTCAGTCCACACGACCCTTAGAGCTTACACGAGCCTCGTTGCAGCGGAATCTTCAGCAGTTAGATGGCCGTATTGAACGAATTCGTTCGGCTACCTTGATGTCTCTCTCTGAGTTTCAGCAAGAGGGTCGATTCGCCGAGGAAATAAATCACAAAGTCATAAAAATGAGGGAGGCACTCATTGCCGCGGATCGTGATTATGCAACACATCAGCAATCCCGTGAAGAGGGCCAAACCAACTTGGAGGCGTTGGAATCGAGGTTATCGTCCATGAAAATTGATCTGGAAAGGATACATGACATCATGCGAGAGAAGGAAAAACATGAGCAGACAGTTGTGAGGGGTGTTGTGCAGGAGCTGCAGCTTGAACTTCATCGTGCAACACAACGCAATTTTGATCTTCGGCGAGAGATCACGCCGCTGCAATGTGTTTTAAACGCCAATTTAAAAGTTATGGATGAAGCCAAAAAAACACTAGACGCTCTAACAGAAGTGATTTGCCAGCAAAAGACGGAGGTTCATGGAATGGAGACCGACTCTGTGCGCTTGTCAAAGGAAAAGGAGACAGCTCTTCTGCACTATGCAAAAGCGACATTAGAGTTGGGTTCCATTCGCCGTGTGGCAGAATCACATCTGGAGCTAATGTGTGGTTCCGCAAGCCTTGAGGACATCCTACGCGGGCAGGCATTGATCCTGGAGGAAACAGTGGGTGCAGAGATAAAGAACGCTCTATTGCAGCTTCATCTCGAACAGAAGGCATACGCAGAAAAACAGACAGAAGCCAGGCGTTGTCAGGAACAGTTACAGCTATTGAAGGGTCGCTGGCAGAGTGTCATGGAGTCTATGGGCCGAAGACTGGCATTGACTCGTGGTGTGAAGGACGAAGAAGTGCACGATTTATCCATTGCTTCCTCACCGGAGACAATTCATGCGCGCTGCATTCTTCAATCATCGTCTGACCGGGAGCAGTTGCGTGAACGGGGAAATTTCCTTGATGGACGCATCGTTTTTCTGGAGCACGAGACACGTACGCTGCGGAAAATGTTGCACGCCATGCGGGCAGGCGGTGGGAGAGGAGTGAGAGGGAAGCAGAGTGGCTCTGCTGGATTCAGCAAACAGCGCGGGGCGGAAGGAGTGGGGGAAGTGCTTCTGGGATTGCGTGAGGGAGTGACGGAGAGTCGTCGCAGCGTACAGAGGGAGTTACAGAGTATGACGGAGGTGCTTGAAAAACTGCAGTTGCGCAGGCAAGACCTCAGCCAGCGCTGCAAGGAGCTCAACAAGGAATTGGGTGAACTGCGGGCCCTCAAGGCAAGCCGCGAATCCATGGTGCGACGACTCAAGGTTCAAGTTAGGCGGCGGTTGCAGCAGAAGTTGAAACCTCGATAGCAGAAAAGAGAAAGTGTGTGCCATCTCTGCTTGGAGAGACCTGTAGCTTCTTCCCTCCCTTCCCATACACACACACACACATGCACAAAAAAGAAAAGAAATTAAGAGAGAGTGATGAATTTCCGACTTTTTGTCTTGCTTTTTGAGGACGAGAGGGATTCTCGGCAATGGGCAATGTATTGGTTGACTTTTATTACCAACACAGCCAGTAATAGTAACAATAACAATAACAATGAGAACCGCAATTGCAGTTTTACTTGTTCTTATTTTCTATCCCTTTTTTTCTTTTGTTGCAATGTATGCATACGCATACAAAAAAAAGGTAGTAGTAGGAGTTGATAGCAGCTGAAGTGGTGGTGGCAGTGGTGAGAGTTTGTTCTAGTCCACATGATTGCGACTATCATAAGTTGTTTACTGGTTGGCGCGGCCTTGATTGGGGTAGGTGTGGCGCTTTATTTAGCATTGCGGCAGTTCCGCATGGATCAATGGAGGGATTCTCCAGTTCGAGAAGTCCGGCCCACGTTTTTCTTCCGGCCAAGTTTGCCCCCGGCGGCGCTACCGCACGAGACACCAACGTTTCCCCATGTGGTTGATGCCTACGCAGTGCTACCGAGAAGCCACATGAAACGGTTAATAGATGCGGACGAGGATGGGGAGAGGAGGAGCCTAAGGATTCATCGAAGTGACATCTTCCCCAAAAAAGATAAGGCAAAGGGGGAAGAAGAGGTTGGAGAGGGGCGGAATGCGAGTGGGGTGGAGCACTCAGAACGTTCCTCATCTAGCGACTGCAGGGTCCGCCAAAATTCCACGTCTGCGAGGGAGGAGACCGATGATGCAACACAGTTTCCGCTTCATCTCAGAAAAACAGCAACTATCCATAAGGGGAGAAACAGGCTCAAGGAGAGTATCACGTTGCTACGAAAACTCTCTTCGCATCTCGTTTTTGGTAGGGCTGCATATCTTCCTCGAGAAAAGGAAACCCAGGAACGAAGCGATGTAGATCTTCCTGGTGTCATGACTGTGGCTTCGGAGTCGCGCACTTCAGCCTTGGAGAGCTCTGTGAATGTGATAAGCATCTAATGACTAGGTCGAGGAGACACCAAAAGAAAAAAACTACCCTTTACGATATTGTATCTTATATAAATACTATGGTCGACAGTAGTAGGAATGATAGGAGTACTAATAACAGTGGGCTTGGGAAGCGTGTGCGTTCCATTCTCTACTACCAATGGCATCATCTTGGATAAACTACCCCCGATAATAAGACCTTTGTAATTACTTTCTCTGATAAAGTGACTGTATATTTGCATTCCTTTCCTTTATTGATTTGTCGTGCTTCTCTTTTTTTTCTCGCTTATGTACAACATATCCACTATTCTGTTTCGTTCCTTCTGTTTTTTTTTTTTTTGCTTTGCTTTGTATATATGTGTGCTCGTATTAATGTATTGCATATTCCCAAAAATATGTAATATGACCCCCAAAAAAGAGGAAAAACGCCGGATTTCCGTAGTGAGCGGGTGAGTTGGAATTTCGCGTAGTTTTCTTCAGTATCTTCTTGATTTTTTTTTTAATTCTTACTTTGGGAACGAATTCCTCTGTGCTGAGGTTTTTCCTTCAGTTGTTTCCTCTCTTTTCTTTTCTTTTCTTCTTTTTTTTTTGGATTGTTTGTTTGTATGTTTTGTCTTGCATTGAAGCAACCCTTGGAGAGTCGTCCGTGCGTAATGTGGTGGTGCTCAATGTCAATATCTCCACAGCAATTGTGCGTGCGATGTGCATTTCCTCTTATTCTTATGTTTTTTTTTCTTTTTTTATTGCATGGCACATACGTGTGTGAGGAACTTGTTTGGATCTCTCATTGCTGACAGTCGAAGAGGTCACTCCCAGTGTGATCTTCACTGTTTCTTTGTTTACCGCGCGCGTGTACGACGACCGAAATAAAGAGAAGGAAGAAAAAGAATTGATCGGTGCATGCACGGCGGGCTGATGGTGATGATGATTGTGTGGCCGGGTTATTATTATTATTATTATTTTACTCCTCATCTCTATATAATTTTCCTTTTCTCTCTATCTATCCCACACACAGAAAGAAAGACTGACAAGTGTTTCTCTACAGTGACAGTGAGTGAGCAGCAAGTATTCCAAGCATGCCCAGAGATTTGATGTTTTCGTCTTTGCCAGTCCAGTTGCTCCTTCTTGTGCTGTTGACGTGCTCTAACAGTTTCACTGTGCATGCTAAGGAGCGTGGATCGCCGAAGGACTCTATTATCTTTGAAGGCGGTAAAACAGAAATGACGGGTGTTTCTGGAAACGCCCAGGACAAAAAGGCATTTGATTCTTTCCTTGCTCCTTCCCTTGTTGAAAAGAATGGTGTGGTTGTGGCCTTTGCTGAGGCTTCTTACAAGGCCGCCAATGATACTCTCTACACTGGCCTTGCGACAAGGTCTACGAAGGACGGTGGAGAGACGTGGTCAGACGGGAATGCAATGATAAAGAACGCCCATGACTTCAAGACTTTTCGCATGGTCTACCCAACACCCATTGTGGATGATGATGGTGTTACTCTGATTATGGGTGGTTATGGTGACTGGGGAGTTCCTCTGACAAAGTCGGCCGGCTGCTATCACTGGAGGCTCTGGTCAGGATGGGGGACATTTCAGTCAACAGGAGCCAATAATGGAATGTTTCTATTGAAGAATGATTTAACTAATATGATCCGACAACATTACAAGCTTCTTGAGAAGACTCCTTATCTGCAGTTCATTGGTGGCGGAAGTCCCGGCATGAAGATGAAGAACGGAAAGTACGTGTTTCCCTTCCAGGCCTTGAAGAGAAATACTGAAAGGAATGTGTCTTTGGTTATGTATTCCGATAGTACGCAGTATGACTTTGCGCTTTCAACCTATACAACTGATGAGGACTGCAGCACTCCCGCCATCGCTGAGTATGAGGGGAAAAGACTTTTCATGATGACATCATGTGGGGGTGGTTACCGCAAAGTGTACGAGGCGTATTTTCAAGAGAAGTGGAAGGACGGCGTCGGCACACTTTCGGGTGTGTGGGGCAACTCGCTGAAGCGCCAGTGGTACGGCGTGCAGGGCGGATTCATCACCGCGACCATCGACGGAAAGGAGGTTGTTCTCGTCTCCCTACCAGTGTACACGGCGGAAGACAATGATGGAAAAGAAAAGGGCCGGCTGCACTTATGGCTAAGTGACCTCGATCGTGTTTTGGACCTCGGGCCGATTTCAAAGGAAGCAGAGAACGCCGCGGCCAGCTCCCTGCTGTACACACCGCCAGCAAATGGAAATGATGGGGAGGGGAAACTTTACTGCTCGTACGCGGCCGCTCCTAATGTTTCTTCCGACAGGTACAACGTTGTGTTTGTGGATCTGGCTGACAAACTGGAGAAGATCAAGAAGGTGCTGAAGATTTGGGAGGAAAGGGACAAGTACGTCTTGGGGACTCAAGAGAGTGGTAGCGTTACAGGGCTGCCGTCAAGTGATGCGGAGTACAATTCCAACAATCGTACGCATGGACCGATTGGCTTTTTGTCCAACCGATTTGCCGATGGCCAGTGGAAGGACGAGTACCTCTGCGTGAATGCGACTGTGAAGGGTCACCCGGAAAAGAATAATGATGGTTTGGAGTTCAAGGGGCCTGACGGAGGTGCGGTGTGGCCTGTGGGCAGATTGGGGCAGAATCAACCGTACTACTTTGCAAAGCACGGCTTCACACTCCTCGCAACAGTGACCATCAAGGCAGTCCCCACAGAAAAGAGCATTCCTTTGATGGGTGTCAAGGCGAACAATCAAGAGAAGAGTCTGCTCTTTGGTCTGTCGTACACAAAGGACAACAAGTGGGCGTTACTACTCAACAACGACTCTGAGACTCCCGTGGATAAAATCTGGTCAAAAGACACCCAGCACCACGTCGCGTTGCAAATGAAATCGAATCAGTTGACCCTGTACATTGATGGGCAAGAAGCACACAAACAAGCTTTGGATGACAGGACCGTTGGTCTTCGCGGGGTTCATGGGCTCTCGCACTTCTACATTGGTGCCGACGATGAAAATACAAAGGGAGAGAATGATAGCCATCTGGCGGTGAAGAACGTTCTTCTGTACAAGCGTCAATTGACTTCAGAGGAGATCCAGAGGATAAAAGAAAACACAGACAAGCCGGCTCCTCAGCTGGAAAACGAGGAAGCAAAGGAAGAAGAAGAAGTGAAGGGGCCGTACACAAAAGACCCCGTGCATGACACTGACCGGACGGAACATCCTGGGAACGATCAATCTCCCCGAAGCCCTAACCCTAAAGAAGAACCGGTAGCATCTAAAGATGATGCCTCCACCTCTCCACGAGAAGCTGGTGTGGAGCACATGGCGGAAGAGCAGAAAGGGAGCGGTGTGACCCCAGACACCGGTGGAATACTAACAGAACCCGAAGGGGACCCACAAGTCACGGTGGATACTCAAAACATCTCCATCTTGATATCCGAGATGGGATTGAAGCTCAACAAGACACCTGGTGACAGCACTGCGTATGGATTTTTGTCTTGGATACTCGCCTCTTTCGCCGTGGGAGCCATTATGTCTGTTTACTGAGGAGGCAACGAGAGAGAGAGAGAGGACGTACGTGCTTGACTTCCATGCTTCCCCAGTCGGTCCCTTTCTTTCTGAATGGGTTGGTTTTGGCTTTTAAATTTTTTCTACCATAATTTTTTGTTTGTTCGCATTCCTTCTCTTTTGTCGCTGGCGATATTCTCGATGTTTAAGTAGCTTTCGCCAAGGCATCTTTTGATATATATATATATATATATTTTCTTTTTGCTGTTTTTTCTTTTTATTCTTTTCTTTGTACTATACTGTTTTGCTTCTCCCTCTGGTTACTTCCAGTATATATATACATATATATACACTCCCTATGGTAATGAATTTCTCCCTTCCTTGTATGTGCTTCTTTTTTTTGTTTTCTGGATGTCCACACGCACACACACATCCATCGACGAAGAGGAAAAAAACAAAATGTCCTAATGGTTGTTTTGGGTGGGTTTGTTTGTCTATTTATATAACACGAATCTCTTTTTTTTTGCTTGGGCAGGTGGTATATATATATATATATATATATATACACGCACACACACTGTAGTTACTCTGGTATTGTGGGCCATAAGAAGTAAAGGGATGGGGGGGAAACTGATGCCAAAAAAAGATTTTTATTTTTCATTTTGTTTTTTGTTTTCTGCTTTCTTTGTTTCTTTGGAGTCTTGCTGGACTTCCTTTTTTTTCAATGGCCCAGACTCAAAACATTCTTGTGTTGGAGCTTCTTTTGTGCTGCATGACATCCCATTGGGTGCATTTCTTTAGTATTCGGTCTATATTCTCTCTCTCTCTGCTTTCTGACATGTCTCTTCCTTTCCTTTGCGTTTTTGATTCCCACCTCCAAGAAGAGAGAAACAAACCCATTAAGCTTCAACAATTTACAGAGCGTGACTGAGTGAGAGAAGAACGGTAAATGTCAAAAGAAAAATGTCCGTGCAAGTGATGCTTTTTTCTTCAGCAGTGTTCCTCTTCATGTTGTTGCTGATGTGCTGCGGCAGCGGTGGAGCTGTGTGCGCTGAGGAAGTGAAGTCGGTGAGCCAGTCGAGCAGTGTGGAGCTCTTCAAGAAAGGGGAAACGAAGGTGGACGGGTCTGGTGGTGTTGTCAGTTCGTTCCGTGCCCATTCGCTTGTTGATGTGAATGGACTGATGGTGGCATTCACTAGTGCTCGTTCCAACTGTGATGAGTTCTGTTGCGATATTGAAATCTGGTCAAAATCACTAACGTATGAGAAAGACAAGCTGCCATTTGAGATCATTAAAACGAACGACGGGGATCAACGTATGGCACAAGCTGTTGTCTCAAAGAAGGCCAGCGGGAGTTCCTGCAGAGAACTGTCTGGCCCTAGTGCCGTGGTGAAGGACGATAAAATATACATTCTTCTGTCAAGTTACACAACTCGAAAAATCCAAGAAAGTGATGGTTCAAATGCATTGTTGTGGGATCTTGAACTCGTTGTTGGCACAGTCGCGACGCCCACTGGTGGCAGTCCAAACACAATAACGTGGGAACCCTCCAAGTCACTTAAAGACACCCTGAAAGACAAACCGCTTACTGGTAGTTCAAGGGATGAATTACTTGTTGTTTTTGGGAGAGGGATTGTGATGGGGGTTGGTACAATTCTGTTTCCTTTGGCTTTGCAGAGCATGAACCTTGAAGGAAATGGTGCCTGCACTGTAATTTATTCAGAGGGTAATGGAGACAACTGGAATTTCCCTTCAGGGAAATTTATTGATAAGGATTGCCGACATGCCACTCTGCTTGAATGGGAGGGGAAGCTTCTCATGATCCCTATTCCTTCATCCTCTTCTCGTACCATAAAGGTGTACGTGTCTGCTGACAAAGGGAAGACATGGGCAGAGGATGGCGAAACTGGCTCATCCCTTCTGGTTGACTTTCTGATTCGTGCTATGTCTGGTGTTGAAAATGGCATGATGACTGCGACTATCAATGGGAAGAATGTGGCACTGCTTTCCCAGCGAGCTATTTCTTCAGGAAGTGGAGCTCGTACTCAGCTCCATCTCTTTATGACCGATAACAAGCGAATAACCTCTGTGGGGTCTATATCTCCGGGGGGAGAAAATCGGTTCATTCTGCCCGCTGTTGCTCACAAAGGAGAATGGTGGGTTGTTTGCCTTGTGTGATAAAGGTTCACGGGAATCACAGAGTGTGTTGTTGTTTTCTCCCTCACTGAGCAGTTGGAGCGAATCAAGTCTGTGTTGAAAACTTGGGAAATTACAGATGAAAAGGTCTCAAAGATTTGCATATCTGCTACCAAAGAAGCTCCCTGCAGTACTCCTATGCCCACAAGTGGTCTGATTGGGTTTCTCTCTAACACCAGCGACGGTACTCACTGGGCTGATGAATATCTCGGGGTGAATGCCACAGTGATTGGTGCAACAAAGGTTGAGAATGGCTTTAAGCTTTCAGGGTCTTGTGCATCGGTTGAGTGGGAGGTTGGAAGTGATTTCCCAACTCCACTGTACAGCTTTGCATACCGCGGTCTCACTCTTGTGGCGACTGTAACCATCCACGACATTCCACAGAGCGACACGCCTTTGATGAGGGTTAGATTAACAAGCAAAACTGTTGGGTTGTGGTACGGTAAAGATGGTGAATGGAAAGGACTGAGTGGTGAAGAAGGAGAACTAACAACAAGTACTTGGGAGAAGGATAAGCCATACCAGGTGGCCATCACAGTAATGAGCGGCACAGTATCAGTGTACATTGATGGGAAATGTCTGGGAACTTTGCTCCCGAATGTTCAACCTGACGAAGATGGTGAGGCATTACGACTCCCACCACCACCTCCAGCAGGACAAAATGAAGATTATCCACAACCAAAGGAGGAAGTATTAGATATCTGCTTTGGAGAATGTCCGTTTATGCATTATGGTTATAAGAGTAACGCAGCGAGTCATTTTACTGTGACGAACGTCTTTCTGTACAACCGCGTGCTGAGTGAAGATGAGATCAGAGCACCTGAAGCAAGGAAGCCAGTTGTTTCTACTAACCAAATCCATTCAGAATCAAAGGCGCCAGATACTGAAGAGCAACAAAAGTGACTTCCTCAGAAAAAACCGGCACAGCCTCTGAGGATCAAACGCCAACAACTAACAGTACAACGCAGCACTCTCTCACTGAAGGTGGAACAGTACAAACGTCAGCGCAGGAAGTGCTTTCCATTGATGAAGGAGAAAAGAAATCACACTCAGAGACAGTGAACCCTCAACAGGTAACAAATAACACTCCTGTTTCTCCTGCTGCTCACTTCAATAAGAGTATCAGAAGTGATGATGGCTTTGCCTATGTGCAAGTTGGTGGAATGCTTCTACTTCTTCCTTCAATGCAATTGTTTGGGCTTCTGGTTTCATAATGTGTGGGTTTTCATATTGTATGAAACATATACTTCCTTTATGGATGCACATCTATCCACACCATGCAAAATATTCTCTGTGCACATTGGGCCCTATCCTATTTTTTTCCAGTCATTAATTAATTTCATTATTGCTGTGTCCACTTTTTCCATTCTGTGAGAGGACGAACACCAACACACACGCTGAATGCCACCAATGAAATATATAATAAAGGGTGTGCATGTTGGTATACACTGGATGGGTAAGTGTGGAAGAAACATCAGTAAAAATATATCTTTTTTTTTTTTTATGAAAAAGACACAACACTGAAGGGAGGTGGTTATTCAAATTCTTTTTTTTTGCTTTTTTTATGTGTATTGGAAATATTATGGGGGTGGAAAGTTCTTTTCTTTATTGGATAAACGCTTGTTTGTATTCCCATTACTATTTGTACTCCAGTGCAATATTGAGGCTGATTGGGTTTCCTTTTTTTCCCGCATCTTTGTGATTCCTTTCTATTCTGAATCTGTCTGCATAATATTTATTTCTCTCTCTCTCTCTCTCAATTTCTTCTTTTGCTCCACTACAAAAAAAATAATGCTGCATCGCATTCATTGTCTCTTGTTTGTCTGCTGTTTCTCTGTATGCATGGCAGAAGCAGCAGATGAGAGTGATGGTGTG